>JAJOZX010011280.1:0-82500 GCA_023014485.1 Bathynomus jamesi
TTGAAGAGTAGGACCTATTAAATAGGCTTAATGTTGTGGGCCTATTTTTATAGTACCTAAATTGAGTTATGCTTGTTAAATGAACAAGCCTTTGTTTTCGGTTAGTGTAAAGGTAAAGGGATCTGTTCCCAGTTACATAGGCCACTATATGAAAAAACTATAGTGGGGTTATGGTTGAAATTGGGGTTAGGCCTAATGAGCTAAGCCTAGCCACTGCGTGTCAGTGTAAATTTTAGAGGGGTTAGTTCCCCATACACAGGGCCACCATGTGAAAAAAACTGTAGTTGATTATGATTGAAATTGGGGTTAGGCATAATGAGCTAAGCCTAGCCACTGTGTGTGTTTCAGTGTAAATTTTAGAGGGGTTAGTTCCCCATACACAGGGCCACCATATGAAAAAACTATAGTGGGGTTACGGTTGAAATTGGGGTTAGGCCTAATGAGCTAAGCCTAGCCACTGCGTGTCAGTGTAAATTTTAGAGGGGTTATTTCCCCACACGAAGGGCCACCATGTGAAAAAACTATATAGGGCTATGGGTTGATTGCCTGTGCCTTCATCCGTTTGAAATTTCCAGCAGACTTCAGTGGAGGGTTACCGACAAAAGCCCTATGTTTTTTCGTTAGAGAGTTATGAATATGTAGGTCTTTAAAGGACCTCTTATATTTAATTGTTTACGGTAATTTTTAGCGTCGGGATTTTAGACGCCTATATGTTAATGAAAATGAAATTGCCTCACCTTAATTTTGCTGGGTCCTTGGTTTGCTTCGATGTAGGGCGTTACGATCATTTTCGGTGTAGGGCCGCCATGATGGAGTTACGCGACGAATTTACTTGAGATAATTAATATAGGCAGTCACAATATAAACACTTTTAGGGATACGCCTATCGTGAAGTTTATCATAAGGAATTCACTCAGAACTTTAGGGAAGACAAAAGCACACCCTCCCTGTTTAAAGCGTTCGCTGTAACATAAACAGCCCTGAGGCCACTCCTTTAACATATCTTCATATTTCATTATAAATTGCTGATTTGACAAAGGTTGTTGACTCTTTCTCTCCTGTATTTTGCATGGGTTAGCAAATGGAAAATTTCGTTTACGTGAAATAAATGAAGGTTTCTCGTGGTTATACAGACCCGACGCCTACATACGGTTTCTATGTATGTATGGCAATCATTTCATTCCCATTAGGCTATGTCGCCAATCCCGAGCCAATTTTGTATAGATATTTAATTCAATTAATTAATAATTTATATTTAATTATGAAATAAAGGTATCACATATGATACCATGTTGTAAGCGCGTATAGTTTTTCCATATACTGTGGGGGGGGTCCGGAGAAAAATTTGTATGTTATAATCAAATTTTTGATATACTGTGTTTTAAACCATGTGAAATGGATTGAAAAGAATGAAATACGAATTTAGGAAGAGAGAGTTTACTCAAGACCTATTTAAATATAAAAGTTCAAGAGGCCAACTTCTCAAGTTTAGTTAAAGTTATGTCAATCAGTTCGACTCCCTTTAGGTATAGGAAATTTATGGAATTAAAGTAAAGTTATTAAGCATTTTAACTTTGCTCATTATGTGTGTAAATTTTATAAATGCTGGTTTACTGACGTGGTTTTGGAGTTTTGTCATGTTTTATTTTGTTAACAATTTATCTTTTAAAGTGATTTCTACGTTGGTGAGTTAATTGAAATATACTGTACTTACTTCCATGTTGTGTTGTTTGGTTTAAAGAGTTTGTACTGTATTCAAACCTCCTACCACTTCAGACTAGTCAATACCCGTAGTTTTAGTGGAGTAAATGTTACTCCTCCACAGGTAGATCTGGAGGGCTTGGGGCTTTCAATCCTGTACTGTTTTTGTGTTGTTTGGTCTCTGGCCATGGGAGGCCATAAAACCCTTGTAATAGTTTGGGTTGTGGCCAAGGTAGGCCACAAGACCCTTGTAATAGTTTGGTCTGTGGCCAAGGGAGGCCACAAGACCCCTGTAATAGTTTGGTCTGTGGCCAAGGGAGGCCACAAGACCCTTGTAATAGTTTAGGTTGTGGCCAAGGTAGGCCAGAAGACCCTTGTAATAGTTTGGTCTGTGGCCAAGGGAGGCCAGAAGACACTTATAATAGTTTGGTCTGTGGCCAAGGGAGGCCAGAAGACCCTTGTAATAGTTTTGTCTGTGGCCAATGGAGGCCAGAAGACCCTTGTAATAGTTTGGGCTGTGGCCAAGGGGAGGCCACAAAACCCTTGTAATAGTTTGGTCTGTGGCCAAGGAAGGCCACAAGACCCTTGTAATAGTTTGGGCTGTGGCCAAGGGGAGGCCACAGGACCCTTGTAATAGTTTGGTCTGTCGCCAAGGAAGGCCACAAGACCTTTGTAATAGTTTGGGTTGTGGCCAAGGGGAGGCCACAAGACCCTTGTAATAGGTTGGGCTATGGCGAAGTGAGGCCATCAGCCCCTTGATGAATATGTTGGGCTATGGCCAAGTGAGGCCCATCAGCCTTGATGAATATGTTGGGCTATGGCCAAGTGAGGCCATCATCCCCTTGATGAATATGTTGGGCTATGGCCAAGGAAGGCCAAGCCGTTTTGATGAATTTGTTCGGCTATGGCCAAGGTAGGCCATCAGCCGTTTGATGAATTGTTGGGCTACGGCCAAGGGTAGGCCATCAGCCGTTTGATGAATTGTTGGGCTATGGCCAAGGGTAGGCCATCAGCCCTTTAGAGTAGAGTAGTTTGTTTGTACGTGTCACTGTCTAACCATATAATTTTCGGCACAAAATTATGTGCACAGAATCAGGGCGCAGCAATAAAAGCTTTTACTCTCCGATCCTTGGTTATGTTTAGACAAGTTGTTGTATTTGAGACACATGGAAAGAGTAGAGTGTGTGTGTTTGTGTGTGTGTGTGTGTGTGTGTGTGTGTGTTGCATTCCTCAGAATCCAGTTGGTCTTCAAAACTTGGATTCACCACTCCAATGAAGTTAATACCCGTAGTTATGAATGAGTAAAGGTTGTGTATGATAGTATCCTACAGGTAGGTCTGGAAGGTTTGGGGGTTTTGAAGGAATCCAATCTGTTTGCAAGGAATGTATGTGTCTGTTGATGAAATCTGTTGTGATTCTTCCTTTAAAAGTAGAATTGGATGTTTGGGTTCGTATGTATATATTTATATACTGTACCGTACGTATGTGTGTAAATGTGTATTTTGTTATAGGGTTTTATTTTTGGGTTTGGGATTAGGTTAATCAATTTGGCCGAATAAAGATCCTCAAACGTTGCATTTGAGACCCTTATATCAAGCCTTGTCTGTTTTATGCCTATATGTCAAATAGGATTTGGAATAGGTTGGGCCTATATGTCAAATAGGACTTGGAATAGGTTGGACCTATATGTCAAATAGGACTTGGAATAGGTTTGGGCCTATATGTCAAATAGGATTTGGAATAGGTTGGGCCTGTACTTCAAATAGGACTTGGTATGCCTATATGTCAAATAGGAATTGAAATAGGGTGGGCCTATATGTCAAATAGGACTTGGTATAGGTTGGGCCTATATGTCAAATAGGACTTGAAATAGGTTGGGCCTATTTGTCCAATAGGACTTGGTATAGGTTGGGCCTATATGTCAAATAGGACTTGGTATAGGTTGGGCCTATATGTCAAATAGGACTTGGTATGCCTATATGTCAAATAGGAATTGGAATAGGTTGGGCCTATATGTCAAATAGGACTTGGAATAGGTTGGGCCTCTATGTCAAATAGGACTTGGAATAGGTTGGGCCTATATGTCAAATAGGACTTGGTATGCCTATATGTCAAATAGGATTTGGAATATGTTGGGCCTATATGTCAAATAGGACTTGGTATGCCTATGTGTCAAATAGGATTTGGAATAGGTTGGGCCTATGTGTCAAATAGGAATTGGAATAGGTTGGGCCTATATGTCAAATAGGACTTGGTATAGGCTGGGCCTATATGTCAAATAGGACTTGGAATAGGTTGGGCCTATATGTCAAATAGGACTTGGAATAGGTTGGGCCTATATGTCAAATAGGACTTGGTATAGGTTGGGACTATATGTCAAATAGGACTTGGAATAGGTTGGGCCTATATGTGAAATAGGAATTGGAATAGGTTGGGCCTATATGTCAAATAGTACTTGGAATAGGTTGGGCCTATATGTCAAATAGGACTTGGAATAGGGTCACTAATAGGTGTTAGGTGGGTGTAGGTTTGAATTTGTGCAATTGCTTTAGGTCTTTGTGATGTTACAGTTCTGAGTCGAATTTTGTGATGTTACAGTTCTGAGTCGAATTTTGTGATGTTACAGTTCTGAGTCGAATTTTGTGATGTTACAGTTCTGAGTCGAATTTTGTGATGTTACAGTTCTGAGTCGAATTTTGTGATGTTAATGAGTTTTATGAGTAAGTTAAATTGCTAAAATAAATTTTATAACCTACACCACAGGTTCAATTATAAATTTAGTGTTTTTAGTTAGGATAGGCCTTGAGTGTAAAGAGTAAGGCCTACTTTAAGAGGTAGGCCTGTTATGTAATGTAAAGTTAAGTGGGCCTACTAAATATGCCTATTTGTTAGGCCTACCAAGTAGCTTTATGTTTGGGCCTATTATTTTATAGGACCTTAAATGAGTTAAGCCTGTTAAATTAGCAAGGCTTTGTTTTGAGTTTGAAGAGTAGGACCTATTAAATAGGCTTAATGTTGTGGGCCTAGTTTTATAGTACCTAAATTGAGTTATGCTTGTTAAATGAACAAGCCTTTGTTTTCGGTTAGTGTAAAGGCAAAGGGATCGGTTCCCAGTTACATAGGCCACTATATGAAAAAACTATAGTGGGGTTATGGTTGAAATTGGGGTTAGGCCTAATGAGCTAAGCCTAGCCACTGCGTGTCAGTGTAAATTTTAGAGGGGTTAGTTCCCCATACACAGGGCCACCATGTGAAAAAAACTATAGTGGATTATGATTGAAATTGGGGTTAGGCATAATGAGCTAAGCCTAGCCACTGCGTGTCAGTGTAAATTTTAGAGGGGTTAGTTCCCCACACGCAGGGCCACCATGTGAAAAAACTATATAGGTCTATGGGTTGATTGCCTGTGCCCTCATCCGTTGGAAATTTCCAGCAGACTTCAGTGGAGGGTTACCGAAAAAAGCCCTTTGTTTTTTCGTTAGAGAGTTATGAATATGTAGGTCTTTAAAGGACCTCTTTATATTTAATTGTTTACGGTAATTTTTAGCGTCGGGATTTTAGACGCCTATATGTTAATGAAAATGAAATTGCCTCACCTTAATTTTGCTGGGTCCTTGGTTTGCTTCGATGTAGGGCGTTACGATCATTTTCGGTGTAGGACCGCCACGATGGAGTTACGCGACGAATTTACTTGAGGTAATTAATATAGGCAGTAACAATATAAACACTTTTAGGGATACGCCTATCCTGAAGTTTATCATAAGGAATTCACTCAGAACTTTAGGGAAGACAAAAGCACAACCTCCCTGTTTAAAGCGTTCGCTGTAACATAAACAGCCCTGAGGCCACTCCTTTAATATATATTCATATTTCATTATAAATTGCTGATTTGACAAAGGTTGTTGACTCTTTCTCTCTTGTATTTTGCATGAATTAGCAAATGGAAAATTTCGTTTACGTGAAATAAATGAAGGTTTCTCGTGGTTATACAGACCCGACGCCTACATACGGTTTCTATGTATGTATGGCAATCATTTCATTCCCATTAGGCTATGTCGCCAATCCCGAGCCAATTTTGTATAGATATTTAATTCAATTAATTAATAATTTATATTTAATTATGAAATAAAGGTATCACATATGATACCATGTTGTAAGCGCGTATAGTTTTTCCATATACTGGGGGGGGGGGGGCCGGAGAAAAATTTGTATGTTATAATAAAATTTTGATAAACTGTGTTTTAAACCATGTGAAATGGATTGAAAAGAATGAAATAGGAATTTAGGAAGAGAGAGTTTACTCAAGACCTATTTAAATATAAAAGTTCAAGAGGCCAACTTCTCAAGTTTAGTTAAAGTTATGTCAATCAGTTCGACTCCCTTTAGGTATAGGAAATTTATGGAATTAAGTAAAGTTATTAAGCATTTTAACTTTGCTCATTATGTGTGTAAATTTTATAAATGCTGGTTTACTGACGTGGTTTTGGAGTTTTGTCATGTTTTATTTTGTTAACAATTTATGTTTTAAAGTGACTTCTACGTTGGTGAGTTAATTAAAATATACTGTACTTCCATGTTGTGTTGTTTGGTTTAAAGAGTTTGTACTGTATTCAAACCTCCTACCACTTCAGACTAGTCAATACCCGTAGTTTTAGTGGAGTAAATGTTACTCTCCACAGGTAGATCTGGAGGGCTTGGGGCTTTGAATCCTGTACTTTTTTGTGTTGTTTGGTCTCTGGCCATGGGAGGCCATAAAACCCTTGTAATAGTTTGGGTTGTGGCCAAGGTAGGCCACAAGACCCTTGTAATAGTTTGGTCTGTGGCCAAGGGAGGCCACAAGACCCTTGTAATAGTTTGGTCTGTGGCCAAGGGAGGCCACAAGACCCTTGTAATAGTTAGGTTGTGGCCAAGGTAGCCAGAAGACCCTTGTAATAGTTTGGTCTGTGGCCAAGGGAGGCCAGAAGACCCTTGTAATAGTTTGGTCTGTGGCCAAGGGAGGCCAGAAGACCTTGTAATAGTTTGGTCTGTGGCCAAGGGAGGCCAGAAGACCCTTGTAATAGTTTGGGCTGTGGCCAAGGGGAGGCCACAAAACCCTTGTAATAGTTTGGTCTGTGGCCAAGGAAGGCCACAAGACCTTGTAATAGTTTGGGCTGTGGCCAAGGGGAGGCCACAGGACCCTTGTAATAGTTTGGTCTGCCAAGGAAGGCCACAAGACCTTTGTAATAGTTGGGTTGTGGCCAAGGGGGCCACAAGACCCTTGTAATAGGTTGGGCTATGGCCAAGTGAGGCCATCAGCCCCTTGATGAATATGTTGGGCTATGGCCAAGTGAGGCCATCAGCCCCTTGATGAATATGTTGGGCTATGGCCAAGGTAGGCCAAGCCGTTTTGATGAATTTTTAGGCTATGGCCAAGGTAGGCCATCAGCCGTTTGATGAATTGTTGGGCTATGGCCAAGGGAGGCCATCAGCCGTTTGATGAATTGTTGGGCTATGGCCAAGGGTAGGCCATCAGCCCTTTAGAGTAGAGTAGTTTGTTTGTACGTGTCACTGTCTAACCATATAATTTTTGGCACAAAATTATGTGCACAGAATCAGAGCGCAGCAATAAAAGCTTTTACTCTCCGATCCTTGGTTATGTTTAGACAGGTTGTGTTTGAGACACATGGAAAGAGTAGAGTGTGTGTGTGTGTGTGTGTGTGTGTGTGTGTGTGTGTTGCATTCCTCAGAATCCAGTTGGTCTTCAAAACTTGGATTCACCACTCCAATGAAGTTAATACCCGTAGTTATGAATGAGTAAAGGTTGTGTATGATAGTATCCTACAGGTAGGTCTGGAAGGTTTGGGGGTTTTGAAGGAATCCAATCTGTTTGCAAGGAATGTATGTGTCTGTTGATGAAATCTGTTGTGATTCTTCCTTTAAAAGAAGAATTGGATGTTTGGAGTCGTATGTATATATTTATATACTGTACCGTACGTATGTGTGTAAATGTGTATTTTGTTATAGGGTTTTATTTTTGGGTTTTGGAATAGGTTAATCAATTTGGCCGAGTAAAGATCCTCAAACGTTGCATTTGAGACCCTTATATCAAGCCTTGTCTGTTTTATGCCTATATGTCAAATAGGATTTGGAATAGGTTGGGCCTATATGTCAAATAGGACTTGGAATAGGTTGGGCCTATATGTCAAATAGGACTTGGAATAGGTTTGTGCCTATATGTCATATAGGATTTGGAATAGGTTGGGCCTATTGTCAAATAGGACTTGGTATGCCTATATGTCAAATAGGAATTGAAATAGGTTGGGCCTATATGTCAAATAGGACTTGGTATAGGTTGGGCCTATATGTCAAATAGGACTTGGAATAGGTTGGGCCTATATGTCCAATAGGACTTGGTATAGGTTGGGCCTATATGTCAAATGGGACTTGGAATAGGTTGGGCCTACATGTCAAATAGGACTTGGTATGCCTATATGTCAAATAGGATTTGGAATAGGTTGGGCCTATATGTCAAATAGGACTTGGTATGCCTATGTGTCAAATAGGATTTGGAATAGGTTGGGCCTATATGTCAAATAGGAATTGGAATAGGTTGGGCCTATATGTCAAATAGGACTTGGTATAGGTTGGGCCTATATGTCAAATAGAACTTGGAATAGGTTGGGCCTATATGTCAAATAGGACTTGGAATAGGTTGGGCCTATATGTCAAATAGGACTAGGTATAGGTTGGGCCTATATGTCAAATAGGACTTGGAATAGGTTGGACCTATATGTCAAATAGGACTTGAAATAGGTTGGGCCTATATGTCAAATAGGACTTGGTATGCCTATATGTCAAATAGGAATTGGAATAGGTTGGGCCTATATGTCAAATATGACTTGGAATAGGTTGGGCCTATATGTCAAATAGGACTTGGTATGCCTATATGTCAAATAGGATTTGGAATAGGTTGGGCCTATATGTCAAATAGGACTTGGTATGCCTATGTGTCGAATAGGATTTGGAATAGGTTGGGCCTATATGTCAACTAGGAATTGGAATAGGTTGGGCCTATATGTCAACTAGGACTTGGTATAGGTTGGGCCTATATGTCAAATAGGACTTGGAATAGGTTGGGCCTATATGTCAAATAGGAATTGGAATAGGTTTGGCCTATATGTCAAATAGGACTTGGTATAGGTTGGGGCTATATGTCAAATAGGACTTGGAATAGGTTGGGCCTATATGTCAAATAGGACTTGGAATAGGTTGGGCCTATATGTCAAATAGGACTTGGTATGCCTATATGTCAAATAGGATTTGGAATAGGTTGGGCCTATATGTCAAATAGGACTTGGTATGCCTATATGTCAAATAGGACTTGGAATAGGTTGGCCCTATATGTCAAATAGGACTTGGAATAGGTTGGGCCTATATGTCAAATAGGACTTGGTATGCCTATATGTCAAATAGGATTTGGAATAGGTTGGGCCTATATGTCAAATAGGACTTGGTATGCCTATGTGTCAAATGGAATTTGGAATAGGTTGGGCCTATATGTCAAATAGGAATTGGAATAGGTTGGGCCTATATGTCAAATAGGACTTGGTATATGTTGGGCATATATGTCAAATAGGACTTGGAATAGTTTGGGCCTATATGTCAAATAGGACTTGGAATAGGTTGGGCCTATATGTCAAATAGGACTTGGTATAGGTTGGGCCTATATGTCAAATAGGACTTGGAATAGGTTGGGCCTATATGTCAAATAGGACTTGGAATAGGTTGGGCCTGTATGTCAAATAGGAATTGGTATGCCTATATGTCGAATAGGAATTGGAATAGGTTGGGCCTATATGTCAAATAGGACTTGGAATAGGTTGGGCCTATATGTCAAATAGGACTTGGAATAGGTTGGGCCTATATGTCAAATAGGACTTGGTATGCCTATATGTCAAATAGGACTTGGAATAGGTTGGGCCTGTATGTCAAATAGGACTTGGTATGCCTATATGTCAAATAGGAATTGGAATAGGTTGGGCCTATATGTCAAATAGGACTTCGAATATGTTGGGCCTATATGTCAAATAGGACATGGAATAGGTTGGGCCTATATGTCAAATAGGACTTGGAATAGGTTGGGCCTATATGTCAAATAGGACTTGGAATAGGGTCACTAATAGGTGTTAGGTGGGTGTAGGTTTGAATTTGTGCAATTGCTTTAGGTCTTTGTGATGTTACAGTTCTGAGTCGAATTTTGTGATGTTACAGTTCTGAGTCGAATTTTGTGATGTTACAGTTCTTAGTCGAATTTTGTGATGTTAATGAGTCTTATGAGTAAGTTAAATTGCTGAAATAAATTTTATAACCTACACCACAGGGTCAATTATAAATTTAGTGTTTTTAGTTAGGATAGGCCTTGAGTGTAAAGAGTAAGTCCTACTTTAAGAGGTAGGCCTATTATGTAATGTAAAGTTAGATGGGCCTACTAAATATGCATATTTATTGGGCCTACCAAGTAGGCTTATGTTTGGGCCTATTATTTTATAGGACCTTAAATAAGTTAAGCCTGTTAAATTAGTAAGGCTTTGTTTTGAGTTTGAAGAGTAGGACCTATTAAATAGGCTTAATGTTGTGGGCCTATTTTTATAGGACCTAAATTGAGTTATGCTTGTTAAATGAACAAGCCTTTGTTTTCGATTAGTGTAAAGGTAAAGGGATCGGTTCCCAGTTACATAGGCTACTATATGAAAAAACTATAGTGGGGTTATGGTTGAAATTGGGGTTAGGCCAAATGAGCTAAGCCTAGCCACTGCGTGTCAGTGTAAATTTTAGAGGGGTTAGTTCCCCATACACAGGGCCACCATGTGAAAAAAACTATAGTGGATTATGATTGAAATTGGGGTTAGGCCTAATGAGCTAACCTAGCCACTGTGTGTGTTTCAGTGTAAATTTTAGAGGGGTTAGTTCCCCATACACATGGCCACCATATGAAAAAACTATAGTGGGGTTACGGTTGAAATTGGGGTTAGGCCTAATGAGCTAAGCCTAGCCACTGCGTGTCAGGGTAAATTTTAGAGGGGTTAGTTCCCCACACGCAGGGCCTTCTTGTGAAAAAACTATATAGGGCTATGGGTTGATTGCCTGTGCCCTCATCCGTTGGAAATTTCCAGCAGACTTCAGTGGAAGGTTACCGACAAAAGCCCTATGTTTTTTCGTTAGAGAGTTATGAATATGAAAGTCTTTAAAGGACCTCTTTATATTTAATTGTTTACGGTAATTTTTAGCGTCGGGATTTTAGACGCCTATATGTTAATGAAAATGAAATTTCCTCACCTTAATTTTGATGGGTCCTTGGTTTGCTTCGATGTAGGGCGTTACGATCATTTTCGGTGTAGGGCCGCCACGATGGAGTTACGCGACGAATTTACTTGAGGTAATTAATATAGGCAGTCACAATATAAACACTTTTAGGGATACGCCTACCCTGAAGTTTATCATAAGGAATTCACTCAGAACTTTAGGGAAGACAAAAGCACACCCTCCCTGTTTAAAGCGTTCGCTGTAACATAAACAGCCCTGAGGCCACTCCTTTCATATATCTTCATATTTCATTATAAATTGCTGATTTGACAAAGGTTGTTGACTCTTTCTCTCTTGTATTTTGCATGGGTTAGCAAATGGAAAATTTCGTTCACGTGAAATAAATGAAGGTTTCTCGTGCTTATACAGACCCGACGCCTACATACGGTTTCTATGTATGTATGGCAATCATTTCATTCCCATTAGGTTATGTCGCCAATCCCGAGCCAATTTTGTACAGATATTTAATTCAATTAATTAATAATTTATATTTAATTATGAAATAAAGGTATCACATATGATACCAAGTTGTAAGCGCGTATAGTTTTTCCATATACTGGGGGGGGGGGGCCGGAGAAAAATTTGTATGTTGTAATCAAATTTTGTGGCCAAGGGAGGCCACAAGACCCTTGTAATAGTTTGGTCTGTGGCCAAGGGAGGCCACAAGACCCTTGTAATAGTTTAGGTTGTGGCAAGGTAGGCCAGAAGACCCTTGTAATAGTTTGGTCTGTGGCCAAGGGAGGCCAGAAGACCTTATAATAGTTTGGTCTGTGGCCAAGGGAGGCCATCAGCCCCTTGATGAATATGTTGGGCTATGGCCAAGTGAGGCCATCAGCCCCTTGATGAATATGTTGGGCTATGGCCAAGTGAGGCCATCAGCCCCTTGATGAATATGTTGGGCTATGGCCAAGGAAGGCCAAGCCGTTTTGATGAATTTCTTCGGCTATGGCCAAGGTAGGCCATCAGCCGTTTGATGAATTGTTGGGCTATGGCAAAGGGTAGGCCATCAGCCGTTTGATGAATTGTTGGGCTATGGCAAAGGGTAGGCCATCAGCCCTTTAGAGTAGAGTAGTTTGTTTGTACGTGTCACTGTCTAACCATATAATTTTTGGCACAAAATTATGTGCACAGAATCAGAGCGCAGCAATAAAAGCTTTTACTCTCCGATCCTTGGTTATGTTTAGACAGGTTGTTGTGTTTGAGACACATGGAAAGAGTAGAGTGTGTGTGTGGTGTGTGTGTGTGTGTGTGTGTGTGTTGCATTCCTCAGAATCCAGTTGGTCTTCAAAACTTGGATTCACCACTCCAATGAAGTTAATACCCGTAGTTATGAATGAGTAAAGGTTGTGTATGATAGTATCCTACAGGTGGTCTGGAAGGTTTGGGGGTTTTGAAGGAATCCAATCTGTTTGCAAGGAATGTATGTGTCTGTTGATGAAATCTGTTGTGATACTTCTTTAAAAGTAGAATTGGATGTTTGGGTTCGTATGTATATTTATATACTGTACCGTACGTATGTGTGTAAATGTGTATTTTGTTAAGGGTTTTATTTTTGGGTTTTGGATTAGGTTAATCAATTTGGCCGAGTAAAGATCCTCAAACGTTGCATTTGAGACCCTTATATCAAGCCTTCTCTGTTTTATGCCTATATGTCAAATAGGATTTGGAATAGGTTGGGCCTATATGTCAAATAGGACTTGGAATAGGTTGGACCTATATGTCAAATAGGACTTGGAGTAGGTTTGGGCCTATATGTCAAATAGGATTTGGAATAGGTTGGGCCTATATGTCAAATAGGACTTGGTATGCCTATATGTCAAATAGGAATTGAAATAGGTTGGGCCTATATGTCAAATAGGACTTGGTATAGGTTGGGCCTATATGTCAAATAGGACTTGGAATAGGTTGGGCCTATATGTCCAATAGGACTTGGTATAGGTTGGGCCTATATGTCAAATAGGACTTGGTATAGGTTGGGCCTATATATCAAATAGGACTTGGTATGCCTATATGTCAAATAGGATTGGAATAGGTTGGGCCTATATGTCAAATAGGAATTGGAATAGGTTGGGCCTATATGTCAAATAGGACTTGGAATAGGTTGGGCCTCTATGTCAAATAGGACTTGGAATAGGTTGGGCCTATATGTCAAATAGGACTTGGTATGCCTATATGTCAAATAGGATTTGGAATAGGTTGGGCCTATATGTCAAATAGGACTTGGTATGCCTATGTGTCAAATAGGATTTGGAATAGGTTGGGCCTATATGTCAAATAGGATTGGAATAGGTTGGGCCTATATGTCAAATAGGACTTGGTATAGGTTGGGCCTATATGTCAAATAGGACTTGGAATAGGTTGGGCCTATATGTCAAATAGGACTTGGAATAGGTTGGGCCTATATGTCAAATAGGACTTGGAATAGGTTGGGCCTATATGTCAAATAGGACTTGGAATAGGTTGGGCCTATATGTCAAATAGGACTTGGAATAGGGTCACTAATAGGTGTTAGGTGGGTGTAGGTTTGAATTTGTGCAATTGCTTTAGGTCTTTGTGATGTTACAGTTCTGAGTCGAATTTTGTGATGTTACAGTTCTGAGTCGAATTTTGTGATGTTACAGTTCTGAGTCGAATTTTGTGATGTTAATGAGTCTTATGAGTAAGTTAAATTGCTGAAAAAATTTTATAACCTACACCACAGGTTCAATTATAAATTTAGTGTTTTTAGTTAGGATAGGCCTTGAGTGTAAAGAGTAAGGCCTACTTTAATAGGTAGGCCTATTATGTAATGTAAAGTTAGGTGGGCCTACTAAATATGCCTATTTGTTGGGCCTACCAAGTAGCTTTATGTTTGCGCCTATTATTTTATAGGACCTTAAATGAGTTAAGCCTGTTAAATTAGCAAGGCTTTGTTTTGAGTTTGAAGAGTAGGACCTATTAAATAGGCTTAATGTTGTGGGCCTATTTTTATAGTACCTAAATTGAGTTATGCTTGTTAAATGAACAAGCCTTTGTTTTCGGTTAGTGTAAAGGTAAAGGGATCGGTTCCCAGTTACATAGGCCACTATATGAAAAAACTATAGTGGGGTTATGGTTGAAATTGGGGTTAGGCCTAATGAGCTAAGCCTAGCCACTGCGTGTCAGTGTAAATTTTAGAGGGGTTAGTTCCCCATACACAGGGCCACCATGTGAAAAAAACTGTAGTTGATTATGATTGAAATTGGGGTTAGGCCTAATGAGCTAAGCCTAGCCACTGTGTGTGTTTCAGTGTAAATTTTAGAGGGGTTAGTTCCCCATACACAGGGCCACCATATGAAAAAACTATAGTGGGGTTACGGTTGAAATTGGGGTTAGGCCTAATGAGCTAAGCCTAGCCACTGCGTGTCAGTGTAAATTTTAGAGGGGTTAGTTCCCCACACGCAGGGCCACCATGTGAAAAAACTATATAGGGCTATGGGTTGATTGCCTGTGCCCTCATCCGTTGGAAATTTCCAGCAGACTTCAGTGGAGGGTTACCGAAAAGCCCTATGTTTTTTCGTTAGAGAGTTATGAATATGTAGGTCTTTAAAGGACCTCTTTATATTTAATTGTTTACGGTAATTTTTAGCGTCGGGATTTTAGACGCCTATATGTTAATGAAAATGAAATTGCCTCACCTTAATTTTGCTGGGTCCTTGGTTTGCTTCGATGTAGGGCGTTACGATCATTTTCGGTGTAGGGCCGCCATGATGGAGTTACGTGACGAATTTACTTGAGGTAATTAATATAGGCAGTCACAATATAAACACTTTTAGGGATACGCCTATCCTGAAGTTTATCATAAGGAATTCACTCAGAACTTTAGGGAAGACAAAAGCACACCAACCCTGTTTAAAGGTTCGCTGTAACATAAACAGCCCTGAGGCCACTCCTTTAATATATCTTCATATTTCATTATAAATTGCTGATTTGACAAAGGTTGTTGACTCTTTCTCTCTTGTATTTTGCATGGGTTAGCAAATGGAAAATTTCGTTCACGTGAAATAAATGAAGGTTTCTGGTGGTTATACAGACCCGACGCCTACATACGGTTTCTATGTATGTATGGCAATCATTTCATTCCCATTAGGCTATGTCGCCAATCCCGAGCCAATTTTGTATATATATTCAATTCAATTAATTAATAATTTATATTTAATTATGAAATAAAGGTATCACATATGATACCATGTTGTAAGCGCGTATAGTTTTTCCATATACTGGGGGGGGGGGGGCCGGAGAAAAATTTGTATGTTATAATCAAATTTTTGATAAACTGTGTTTTAAACCATGTGAAATGGATTGAAAAGAATGAAATAGGAATTTAGGAAGAGAGAGTTTACTCAAGACCTATTTAAATATAAAAGTTCAAGAGGCCAACTTCTCAAGTTTAGTTAAAGTTATGTCAATCAGTTCGACTCCCTTTAGGTATAGGAAATTTAGGAATTAAAGTAAAGTTATTAAGCATTTTAACTTTGCTCATTATGTGTGTAAATTTTATAAATGCTGGTTTACTGACGTGGTTTTGGAGTTTTGTCATGTTTTATTTTGTTAACAATTTATGTTTTAAAGTGACTTCTACGTTGGTGAGTTAATTGAAATATACTGTACTTCCATGTTGTGTTGTTTGGTTTAAAGAGTTTGTACTGTATTCAAACCTCCTACCACTTCAGACTAGTCAATACCCGTAGTTTTAGTGGAGTAAATGTTACTCCTCCACAGGTAGATCTGGAGGGCTTGGGGCTTTGAATCCTGTACTGTTTTTGTGTTGTTTGGTCTCTGGCCATGGGAGGCCATAAAACCCTTGTAATAGTTTGGGTTGTGGCCAAGGTAGGCCACAAGACCCTTGTAATAGTTTGGTCTGTGGCCAAGGGAGGCCACAAGACCCTTGTAATAGTTTGGTCTGTGGCCAAGGGAGGCCACAAGACCCTTGTAATAGTTTAGGTTGTGGCCAAGGTAGGCCAGAAGACCCTTGTAATAGTTTGGTCTGTGACCAAGGGAGGCCAGAAGACCCTTGTAATAGTTTGGTCTGTGGCCAAGGGAGGCCAGAAGACCCTTGTAATAGTTTGGTCTGTGGCCAAGGGAGGCCAGAAGACCCTTGTAATATTTTGGGCTGTGGCCAAGGGGAGGCCACAAAACCCTTGTAATAGTTTGGTCTGTGGCCAAAGAAGGCCAAAGACCCTTGTAATAGTTTGGGCTGTGGCCAAGGGGAGGCCACAGGACCCTTGTAATAGTTTGGTCTGTGGCTAAGGAAGGCCACAAGACCTTTGTAATAGTTTGGGTTGTGGCCAAGGGGAGGCCACAAGACCCTTGTAATAGGTTGGGCTATGGCCAAGTGAGGCCATCAGCCCCTTGATGAATATGTTGGGCTATGGCCAAGTGAGGCCATCAGCCGCTTGATGAATATGTTGGGCTATGGCCAAGGTAGGCCAAGCCGTTTTGATGAATTTGTTCGGCTATGGCCAAGGTAGGCCATCAGCCGTTTGATGAATTGTTGGGCTATGGCCAAGGGTAGGCCATCAGCCGTTTGATGAATTGTTGGGCTATGGCCAAGGGTAGGCCATCAGCCCTTTAGAGTAGAGTAGTTTGTTTGTACGTGTCACTGTCTAACCATATAATTTTTGGCACAAAATTATGTGCACAGAATCAGAGCGCAGCAATAAAAGCTTTTACTCTCCGATCCTTGGTTATGTTTAGACAGGTTGTTGTGTTTGAGACACATGGAAAGAGTAGAGTGTGTGTGTGTGTGTGTGTGTGTGTGTGTGTGTGTGTGTTGCATTCCTCAGAATCCAGTTGGTCTTCAAAACTTGGATTCACCACTCTAATGAAGTTAATACCCGTAGTTATGAATGAGTAAAGGTTGTGTATGATAGTATCCTACAGGTAGGTCTGGAAGGTTTGGGGGTTTTGAAGGTATCCAATCTGTTTGCAAGGAATGTATGTGTCTGTTGATGAAATCTGTTGTGATTCTTCCTTTAAAAGTAGAATTGGATGTTTGGGTCGTATGTATCTATTTATATACTGTACCGTACGTATGTGTGTAAATGTGTATTTTGTTATAGGGTTTTATTTTTGGGTTTTGGATTAGGTTAATCAATTTGGCCGAGTAAAGATCCTCAAATGTTGCATTTGAGACCCTTATATCAAGCCTTGTCTGTTTTATGCCTATATGTCAAATAGGATTTGGAATAGGTTGGGCCTATATGTCAAATAGGACTTGGAATAGGTTGGACCTACTGTATATGTCAAATAGGACTTGGAATAGGTTTGGGCCTATATGTCAAATAGGATTTGGAATAGGTTGGGCCTATATGTCAAATAGGACTTGGTATGCCTATATGTCAAATAGGAATTGAAATAGGTTGGGCCTATATGTCAAATAGTACTTGGTATAGGTTGGGCCTATATGTCAAATAGGACTTGGAATAGGTTGGGCCTATATGTCCAATAGGACTTGGTATAGGTTGGGCCTATATGTCAAATAGGATTGGTATGCCTATATGTCAAATAGGAATTGGAATAGGTTGGGCCTATATGTCAAATAGGACTTGGAATAGGTTGGGCCTCTATGTCAAATAGGACTTGGAATAGGTTGGCCTATATGTCAAATAGGACTTGGTATGCCTATATGTCAAATAGGATTTGGAATAGGTTGGGCCTATATGTCAAATAGGACTTGGTGTGCCTATGTGTCAAATAGGATTTGGAATAGGTTGGGCCTATATGTCAAATAGGAATTGGAATAGGTTGGGCCTATATGTCAAATAGGACTTGGTATAGGTTGGGCCTATATGTCAAATAGGACTTGGAATAGGTTGGGCCTATATGTCAAATAGGACTTGGAATAGGTTGGGCCTATATGTCAAATAGGACTTGGTATAGGTTGGGCCTATATGTCAAATAGGACTTGGAATAGGTTGGGCCTATATGTAAATAGGAATTGGAATAGGTTGGACCTATATGTCAAATAGGACTTGGAATAGGTTGGGCCTATATGTCAAATAGGACTTGGAATAGGGTCACTAATAGGTGTTAGGTGGGTGTAGGTTTGAATTTGTGCAATTGCTTTAGGTCTTTGTGATGTTACAGTTCTGAGTCGAATTTTGTGATGTTACAGTTCTGAGTCGAATTTTGTGATGTTACAGTTCTGAGTCGAATTTGTGATGTTAATGAGTCTTATGAGTAAGTTAAATTGCTGAAATAAATTTTATAACCTACACCACAGGTTCAATTATAAATTTAGTGTTTTTAGTTAGGATAGGCCTTGAGTGTAAAGAGTAAGGCCTACTTTAAGAGGTATGCCTATTATGTAATGTAAAGTTAGGTGGGCCTACTAAATATGCCTATTTGTTGGGCCTACCAAGTAGCTTTATTTGGGCCTATTATTTATGGGACCTTAAATGAGTTAAGCCTGTTAAATTAGCAAGGCTTTGTTTTGAGTTTGAAGAGTAGGACCTATTAAATAGGCTTAATGTTGTGGGCCTATTTTATAGTACCTAAATTGAGTTATGCTTGTTAAATGAACAAGCCTTTGTTTTCGGTTAGTGTAAAGGTAAAGGGATCGGTTCCCAGTTACATAGGCCACTATATGAAAAAACTATAGTGGGGTTATGGTTGAAATTGGGGTTAGGCCTAATGAGCTAAGCCTAGCCACTGCGTGTCAGTGTAAATTTTAGAGGGGTTAGTTCCCCATACACAGGGCCACCATGTGAAAAAAACTATGTAGTGATTATGATTGAAATTGGGGTTAGGCCTAATGAGCTAAGCCTAGCCACTGTGTGGTTTCAGTGTAAATTTTAGAGGGGTAGTTCCCCATACACAGGGCCACCATATGAAAAAACTATAGTGGGGTTACGGTTGAAATTGGGGTTAGGCCTAATGAGCTAAGCCTAGCCACTGCGTGTCAGTGTAAATTTTAGAGGGGTTAGTTCCCACACGCAGGGCCACCATGTGAAAAAAACTATATAGGGCTATGGGTTGATTGCCTGTGCCCTCATCCGTTGGAAATTTCAGCAGACTTCAGTGGAGGGTTACCGAGAAAGCCCTATGTTTTTTCGTTAGAGAGTTATGAATATGTAGGACTTTAAAGGACATCTTTATATTTAATTGTTTACGGTAATTTTTAGCGTCGGGATTTTAGACGCCTATATGTTAATGAAAATGAAATTGCCTCACCTTAATTTTGCTGGGTCCTTGGTTTGCTTCGATGTAGGGCGTTACGATCATTTCGGTGTAGGGCCGCCACGATGGAGTTACGCGACGAATTTACTTGAGGTAATTAATATAGGCAGTCACAATATAAACACTTTTAGGGATACGCCTATCCTGAAGTTTATCATAAGGAATTCACTCAGAACTTTAGGGAAGACAAAAGCACACCACCCTGTTTAAAGCGTTCGCTTAACATAAACAGCCCTGAGGCCACTCCTTTAATATATCTTCATATTTCATTATAAATTGCTGATTTGACAAAGGTTGTTGACTCTTTCTCTCTTGTATTTTGCATGGGTTAGCAAATGGAAAATTTCGTTCTCGTGAAATAAATGAAGGTTTCTCGTGGTTATACAGACCCGACGCCTACATACGGTTTCTATGTATGTATGGCAATCATTTCATTCCCATTAGGCTATGTCGCCAATCCCGAGCCAATTTTGTATAGATATTCAATTCAATTAATTAATAATTTATATTTAATTATGAAAAAAGGTATCACATATGATACCATGTTGTAAGCGCGTATAGTTTTCCAATACTGGGGGGGGGGCCGGAGAAAAATTTGTATGTTATAATCAAATTTTGATAAACTGTGTTTTAAAACCATGTGAAATGGATTGAAAAGAATGAAATAGGAATTTAGGAAGAGAGAGTTTACTCAAGACCTATTTAAATATAAAAGTTCAAGAGGCCAACTTCTCAAGTTTAGTTAAAGTTATGTCAATCAGTTCGACTCCCTTTAGGTATAGGAAATTTAAGGAATTAAAGTAAAGTTATTAAGCATTTTAACTTTGCTCATTATGTGTGTAAATTTTATAAATGCTGGTTTACTGACGTGGTTTTGGAGTTTTGTCATGTTTTATTTTGTTAACAATTTATGTTTTAAAGTGACTTCTACGTTGGTGAGTTAATTGAAATATACTGTACTTCCATGTTGTGTTGTTTGGTTTAAAGAGTTTGTACTGTATTCAAACCTCCTACCACTTCAGACTAGTCAATACCCGTAGTTTTAGTATAGTAAATGTTACTCCTCCACAGGTAGATCTGGAGGGCTTGAGGCTTTGAATCCTGTACTGTTTTTGTGTTGTTTGGTCTCTGGCCATGGGAGGCCATAAAACCCTTGTAATGGTTTGGGTTGTGGCCAAGGTAGGCCACAAGACCCTTGTAATAGTTTGGTCTGTGGCCAAGGGAGGCCACAAGACCCTTGTAATAGTTTGGTCTGTGGCCAAGGGAGGCCACAAGACCCTTGTAATAGTTTAGGTTGTGGCCAAGGTAGGCCAGAAGACCCTTGTAATAGTTTGGTCTGTGACCAAGGGAGGCCAGAAGACCCTTGTAATAGTTTGGTCTGTGGCCAAGGGAGGCCAGAAGACCCTTGTAATAGTTTGGTCTGTGGCCAAGGGAGGCCCGAAGACCCTTGTAATATTTTGGGCTGTGGCCAAGGGGAGGCCACAAAACCCTTGTAATAGTTTGGTCTGTGGCCAAAGAAGGCCAAAAGACCCTTGTAATAGTTTGGGCTGTGGCCAAGGGGAGGCCACAGGACCCTTTAATAGTTTGGTCTGTGGCCTAAGGAAGGCCACAAGACCTTTGTAATAGTTTGGGTTGTGGCCAAGGGGAGGCCACAAGACCCTTGTAATAGGTTGGGCTATGGCCAAGTCAGGCCATCAGCCCCTTGATGAATATGTTGGGCTATGGCCAAGTGAGGCCATCAGCCGCTTGATGAATATGTTGGGCTATGGCCAAGGTAGGCCAAGCCGTTTTGATGAATTTGTTCGGCTATGGCCAAGGTAGGCCATCAGCCGTTTGATGAATTGTTGGGCTATGGCCAAGGGGAGGCCATCAGCCGTTTGATGAATTGTTGGGCTATGGCCAAGGGTAGGCCATCAGCCCTTTAGAGTAGAGTAGTTTGTTTGTACGTGTCACTGTCTAACCATATAATTTTTGGCACAAAATTATGTGCACAGAATCAGAGCGCAGCAATAAAGCTTTTACTCTCCGATCCTTGGTTATGTTTAGACAGGTTGTTGTGTTTGAGACACATGGAAAGAGTAGAGTGTGTGTGTGTGTGTGTGTGTGTGTGTGTGTGTGTGTGTGTGTTGCATTCCTCAGAATCCAGTTGGTCTTCAAAACTTGGATTCCCCACTCTAATGAAGTTAATACCCGTAGTTATGAATGAGTAAAGGTTGTGTATGATAGTATCCTACAGGTAGGTCTGGAAGGTTTGGGGGTTTTGAAGGTATCCAATCTGTTTGCAAGGAATGTATGCGTCTGTTGATGAAATCTGTTGTGATTCTTCCTTTAAAAGTAGAATTGGATGTTTGGGTTCGTATGTATCTATTTATATACTGTACCGTACGTATGTGTGTAAATGTGTATTTTGTTATAGGGTTTTATTTTTGGGTTTTGGATTAGGTTAATCAATTTGGCCGAGTAAGGATCCTCAAATGTTGCATTTGAGACCCTTATATCAAGCATTGTCTGTTTTATGCCTATATGTCAAATAGGATTTGGAATAGGTTGGGCCTATATGTCAAATAGGACTTGGAATAGGTTGGACCTACTGTATATGTCAAATAGGACTTGGAATATGTTTGGGCCTATATGTCAAATAGGATTTGGAATAGGTTGGGCCTATATGTCAAATAGGACTTGGTATGCCTATATCTCAAATAGGAATTGAAATAGGTTGGGCCTATATGTCAAATAGTACTTGGTATAGGTTGGGCCTATATGTCAAATAGGACTTGGAATAGGTTGGGCCTATATGTCCAATAGGACTTGGTATAGGTTGGGCCTATATGTCAAATAGGATTGGTATGCCTATATGTCAAATAGGAATTGGAATAGGTTGGGCCTATATGTCAAATAGGACTTGGAATAGGTTGGGCCTCTATGTCAAATAGGACTTGGAATAGGTTGGGCCTATATGTCAAATAGGACTTGGTATGCCTATATGTCAAATAGGATTTGGAATAGGTTGGGCCTATATGTCAAATAGGACTTGGTATGCCTATGTGTCAAATAGGATTTGGAATAGGTTGGGCCTATATGTCAAATAGGAATTGGAATAGGTTGGGCCTATATGTCAAATAGGACTTGGTATAGGTTGGGCCTATATGTCAAATAGGACTTGGAATAGGTTGGGCCTATATGTCAAATAGGACTTGGAATAGGTTGGGCCTATATGTCAAATAGGACTTGGTATAGGTTGGGCCTATATGTCAAATAGGACTTGGAATAGGTTGGGCCTATATGTCAAATAGGAATTGGAATAGGTTGGACCTATATGTCAAATAGGACTTGGAATAGGTTGGGCCTATATGTCAAATAGGACTTGGAATAGGGTCACTAATAGGTGTTAGGTGGGTGTAGGTTTGAATTTGTGCAATTGCTTTAGGTCTTTGTGATGTTACAGTTTCTGAGTCGAATTTTGTGATGTTACAGTTCTGAGTCGAATTTTGTGATGTTACAGTTCTAGTCGAATTTTGTGATGTTTAATGAGTTTATGAGTAAGTTAAATTGCTGAAATAAATTTTATAACCTACACCACAGGTTCAATTATAAATTTAGTGTTTTTAGTTAGGATAGGCCTTGAGTGTAAAGAGTAAGGCCTACTTTAAGAGGTATGCCTATTATGTAATGTAAAGTTAGGTGGGCCTACTAAATATGCCTATTTGTTGGCCTACCAAGTAGCTTTATGTTTGGGCCTATTATTTTATGGGACCTTAAATGAGTTAAGCCTGTTAAATTAGCAAGGCTTTGTTTTGAGTTTGAAGAGTAGGACCTATTAAATAGGCTTAATGTTGTGGGCCTATTTTTATAGTACCTAAATTGAGTTATGCTTGTTAAATGAACAAGCCTTTGTTTTCGGTTAGTGTAAAGGTAAAGGGATCGGTTCCCAGTTACATAGGCCACTATACGAAAAAACTATAGTGGGGTTATGGTTGAAATTGGGGTTAGGCCTAATGAGCTAAGCCTAGCCACTGCGTGTCAGTGTAAATTTTAGAGGGGTTAGTTCCCCATACACAGGGCCACCATGTGAAAAAAACTATAGTTGATTATGATTGAAATTGGGGTTAGGCCTAATGAGCTAAGCCTAGCCACTGTGTGTGTTTCAGTGTAAATTTTAGAGGGGTTAGTTCCCCATACACAGGGCCACCATATGAAAAAACTATAGTGGGGTTACGGTTGAAATTGGGGTTAGGCCTAATGAGCTAAGCCTAGCCACTGCGTGTCAGTGTAAATTTTAGAGGGGTTAGTTCCCCACACGCAGGGCCACTATGTGAAAAAACTATATAGGGCTATGGGTTGATTGCCTGTGCCCTCATCCGTTGGAAATTTCGAGCAGACTTCAGTGGAGGGTTACCGACAAAAGCCCTATGTTTTTTCGTTAGAGAGTTATGAATATGTAGGACTTTAAAGGACATCTTTATATTTAATTGTTTACGGTAATTTTTAGTGTCGGGATTTTAGACGCCTATATGTTAATGAAAATGAAATTGTCTCACCTTAATTTTGCTGGGTCCTTGGTTTGCTTCGATATAGGGCGTTACGATCATTTTCGGTGTAGGGCCGCCACGATGGAGTTACGCGACGAATTTACTTGAGGTAATTAATATAGGCAGTCACAATATAAACACTTTTAGGGATACGCCTATCCTGAATTTATCATAAGGAATTCACTCAGAACTTTAGGGAAGACAAAAGCACACCCTCCCTTTTTAAAGCGTTCGCTTTAACATAAACAGCCCTGAGGCCACTCCTTTAATATATCTTCATATTTCATTATAAATTGCTGATTTGACAAAGGTTGTTGACTCTTTCTCTCTTGTATTTTGCATGGGTTAGCAAATGGAAAATTTCGTTCACGTGAAATAAATGAAGGTTTCTCGTGGTTATACAGACCCGACGCCTACATACGGTTTCTATGTATGTATGGCAATCATTTCATTCCCATTAGGTTATGTCGCCAATCCCGAGCCAATTTTGTACAGATATTTAATTCAATTAATTAATAATTTATATTTAATTATGAAATAAAGGTATCACATATGATACCAAGTTGTAAGCGCGTATAGTTTTTCGATATACTGGGGGGGGGGGGGGCGGAGAAAAATTTGTATGTTATAATCAAATTTTTGATAAACTGTGTTTTAAACCATGTGAAATGGATTGAAAAGAATGAAATAGGAATTTAGGAAGAGAGAGTTTACTCAAGACCTATTTAAATATAAAAGTTCAAGAGGCCAACTTCTCATCTTTAGTTAAAGTTATGTCAATCAGTTCGACTCCCTTTAGGTATAGGAAATTTATGGAATTACAGTAAAGTTATTAAGCATTTTAACTTTGCTCATTATGTGTGTAAATTTTATAAATGCTGGTTTACTGACGTGGTTTTGGAGTTTTGTCATGTTTTATTTTGTTAACAATTTATGTTTTAAAGTGACTTCTACGTTGGTGAGTTAATTAAAATATACTGTACTTCCATGTTGTGTTGTTTGGTTTAAAGAGTTTGTACTGTATTCAAACCTCCTACCACTTCAGACTAGTCAATACCCGTTGTTTTAGTGGAGTAAATGTTACTCCTCCACAGGTAGATCTGGAGGGCTTGGGGCTTTGAATCCTGTACTGTTTTTGTGTTGTTTGGTCTCTGGCCATGGGAGGCCATAAAACCCTTGTAATAGTTTGGGTTGTGGCCAAGGTAGGCCACAAGACCCTTGTAATAGTTTGGTCTGTGGCCAAGGGAGGCCACAAGACCCTTGTAATAGTTTGGTCTGTGGCCAAGGGAGGCCACAAGACCCTTGTAATAGTTTAGGTTGTGGCCAAGGTAAGCCAGAAGACCCTTGTAATAGTTTGGTCTGTGGCCAAGGGAGGCCAGAAGACACTTGTAATAGTTTGGTCTGTGGCCAAGGGAGGCCAGAAGACCCTTGTAATAGTTTGGTCTGTGGCCAAGGGAGGCCAGAAGACCCTTGTAATAGTTTGGGCTGTGGCCAAGGGGAGGCCACAAAACCCTTGTAATAGTTTGGTCTGTGGCCAAGGAAGGCCACAAGACACTTGTAATAGTTTGGGCTGTGGCCAAGGGGAGGCCACAGGACCCTTGTAATAGTTTGGTCTTTGGCCAAGGAAGGCCACAAGACCTTTGTAATAGGTTGGGTTGTGGCCAAGGGGAGGCCACAAGACCCTTGTAATAGGTTGGGCTATGGCGAAGTGAGGCCATCAGCCCCTTGATGAATATGTTGGGCTATGGCCAAGTGAGGCCATCAGCCCCTTGATGAATATGTTGGGCTATGGCCAAGGTAGGCCAAGCCGTTTTGATGAATTTTTTAGGCTATGGCCAAGGTAGGCCATCAGCCGTTTCATGAATTGTTGGGCTATGGCCAAGGGGAGGCCATCAGCCGTTTGATGAATTGTTGGGCTATGGCCAAGGGTAGGCCATCAGCCCTTTAGAGTAGAGTAGTTTGTTTGTACGTGTCACTGTCTAACCATATAATTTTTGGCACAAAATTATGTGCACAGAATCAGAGCGCAGCAATAAAAGCTTTTACTCTCCGATCCTTGGTTATGTTTAGACAGGTTGTTGTGTTTGAGACACATGGAAAGAGTAGAGTGTGTGTGTGTGTGTGTGTGTGTGTGTGTGTGTGTGTGTGTGTGTGTTGCATTCCTCAGAATCCAGTTGGTCTTCAAAACTTGGATTCACCACTCCAATGAAGTTAATACCCGTAGTTATGAATGAGTAAAGGTTGTGTATGATAGTATCCTACAGGTAGGTCTGGAAGGTTTGGGGGTTTTGAAGGAATCCAATCTGTTTGCAAGGAATGTATGTGTCTGTTGATGAAATCTGTTGTGATTCTTCCTTTAAAAGAAGAATTGGATGTTTGGAGTCGTATGTATATATTTATATACTGTACCGTACGTATGTGTGTAAATGTGTATTTTGTTATAGGGTTTTATTTTTGGGTTTTGGAATAGGTTAATCAATTTGGTCGAGTAAAGATCCTCAAACGTTGCATTTGAGACCCTTATATCAAGCCTTGTCTGTTTTATGCCTATATCTCAAATAGGATTTGGAATAGGTTGGGCCTATATGTCAAATAGGACTTGGAATAGGTTGGGCCTATATGTCAAATAGGACTTGGAATAGGTTTGTGCCTATATGTCATATAGGATTTGGAATAGGTTGGGCCTATATGTCAAATAGGACTTGGTATGCCTATATGTCAAATAGGAATTGAAATAGGTTGGGCCTATATGTCAAATAGGACTTGGTATAGGTTGGGCCTATATGTCAAATAGGACTTGGAATAGGTTGGGCCTATATGTCCAATAGGACTTGGTATAGGTTGGGCCTATATGTCAAATGGGACTTGGAATAGGTTGGGCCTACATGTCAAATAGGACTTGGTATGCCTATATGTCAAATAGGATTTGGAATAGGTTGGGCCTATATGTCAAATAGGACTTGGTATGCCTATGTGTCAAATAGGATTTGGAATAGGTTGGGCCTATATGTCAAATAGGAATTGGAATAGGTTGGGCCTATATGTCAAATAGGACTTGGTATAGGTTGGGCCTATATGTCAAATAGAACTTGGAATAGGTTGGGCCTATATGTCAAATAGGACTTGGAATAGGTTGGGCCTATATGTCAAATAGGACTAGGTATAGGTTGGGCCTATATGTCAAATAGGACTTGGAATAGGTTGGACCTATATGTCAAATAGGACTTGAAATAGGTTGGGCCTATATGTCAAATAGGACTTGGTATGCCTATATGTCAAATAGGAATTGGAATAGGTTGGGCCTATATGTCAAATATGACTTGGAATAGGTTGGGCCTATATGTCAAATAGGACTTGGTATGCCTATATGTCAAATAGGATTTGGAATAGGTTGGGCCTATATGTCAAATAGGACTTGGTATGCCTATGTGTCGAATAGGATTTGGAATAGGTTGGGCCTATATGTCAACTAGGAATTGGAATAGGTTGGGCCTATATGTCAACTAGGACTTGGTATAGGTTGGGCCTATATGTCAAATAGGACTTGGAATAGGTTGGGCCTATATGTCAAATAGGAATTGGAATAGGTTTGGCCTATATGTCAAATAGGACTTGGTATAGGTTGGGGCTATATGTCAAATAGGACTTGGAATAGGTTGGGCCTATATGTCAAATAGGACTTGGAATAGGTTGGGCCTATATGTCAAATAGGACTTGGTATGCCTATATGTCAAATAGGATTTGGAATAGGTTGGGCCTATATGTCAAATAGGACTTGGTATGCCTATATGTCAAATAGGACTTGGAATAGGTTGGCCCTATATGTCAAATAGGACTTGGAATAGGTTGGGCCTATATGTCAAATAGGACTTGGTATGCCTATATGTCAAATAGGATTTGGAATAGGTTGGGCCTATATGTCAAATAGGACTTGGTATGCCTATGTGTCAAATGGAATTTGGAATAGGTTGGGCCTATATGTCAAATAGGAATTGGAATAGGTTGGGCCTATATGTCAAATAGGACTTGGTATATGTTGGGCATATATGTCAAATAGGACTTGGAATAGTTTGGGCCTATATGTCAAATAGGACTTGGAATAGGTTGGGCCTATATGTCAAATAGGACTTGGTATAGGTTGGGCCTATATGTCAAATAGGACTTGGAATAGGTTGGGCCTATATGTCAAATAGGACTTGGAATAGGTTGGGCCTGTATGTCAAATAGGAATTGGTATGCCTATATGTCGAATAGGAATTGGAATAGGTTGGGCCTATATGTCAAATAGGACTTGGAATAGGTTGGGCCTATATGTCAAATAGGACTTGGAATAGGTTGGGCCTATATGTCAAATAGGACTTGGTATGCCTATATGTCAAATAGGACTTGGAATAGGTTGGGCCTGTATGTCAAATAGGACTTGGTATGCCTATATGTCAAATAGGAATTGGAATAGGTTGGGCCTATATGTCAAATAGGACTTGGAATAGGTTGGGCCTATATGTCAAATAGGACTTGGAATAGGTTGGGCCTATATGTCAAATAGGACTTGGAATAGGGTCACTAATAGGTGTTAGGTGGGTGTAGGTTTGAATTTGTGCAATTGCTTTAGGTCTTTGTGATGTTACAGTTCTGAGTCGAATTTTGTGATGTTACAGTTCTGAGTCGAATTTTGTGATGTTACAGTTCTTAGTCGAATTTTGTGATGTTAATGAGTCTTATGAGTAAGTTAAATTGCTGAAATAAATTTTATAACCTACACCACAGGGTCAATTATAAATTTAGTGTTTTTAGTTAGGATAGGCCTTGAGTGTAAAGAGTAAGTCCTACTTTAAGAGGTAGGCCTATTATGTAATGTAAAGTTAGATGGGCCTACTAAATATGCATATTTGTTGGGCCTACCAAGTAGGCTTATGTTTGGGCCTATTATTTTATAGGACCTTAAATTAGTTAAGCCTGTTAAATTAGTAAGGCTTTGTTTTGAGTTTGAAGAGTAGGACCTATTAAATAGGCTTAATGTTGTGGGCCTATTTTTATAGGACCTAAATTGAGTTATGCTTGTTAAATGAACAAGCCTTTGTTTTCGATTAGTGTAAAGGTAAAGGGATCGGTTCCCAGTTACATAGGCTACTATATGAAAAAACTATAGTGGGGTTATGGTTGAAATTGGGGTTAGGCCAAATGAGCTAAGCCTAGCCACTGCGTGTCAGTGTAAATTTTAGAGGGGTTAGTTCCCCATACACAGGGCCACCATGTGAAAAAAACTATAGTGGATTATGATTGAAATTGGGGTTAGGCCTAATGAGCTAACCTAGCCACTGTGTGTGTTTCAGTGTAAATTTTAGAGGGGTTAGTTCCCCATACACATGGCCACCATATGAAAAAACTATAGTGGGGTTACGGTTGAAATTGGGGTTAGGCCTAATGAGCTAAGCCTAGCCACTGCGTGTCAGGGTAAATTTTAGAGGGGTTAGTTCCCCACACGCAGGGCCTTCTTGTGAAAAAACTATATAGGGCTATGGGTTGATTGCCTGTGCCCTCATCCGTTGGAAATTTCAGCAGACTTCAGTGGAGGTTACCGACAAAAGCCCTATGTTTTTTCGTTAGAGAGTTATGAATATGAAGTCTTTAAAGGACCTCTTTATATTTAATTGTTTACGGTAATTTTTAGCGTCGGGATTTTAGACGCCTATATGTTAATGAAAATGAAATTTCTCACCTTAATTTTGCTGGGTCCTTGGTTTGCTTCGATGTAGGGCGTTACGATCATTTTCGGTGTAGGGCCGCCACGATGGAGTTACGCGACGAATTTACTTGAGGTAATTAATATAGGCAGTCACAATATAAACACTTTTAGGGATACGCCTACCCTGAAGTTTATCATAAGGAATTCACTCAGAACTTTAGGGAAGACAAAAGCACACCCTCCCTGTTTAAAGCGTTCGCTGTAACATAAACAGCCCTGAGGCCACTCCTTTAATATATCTTCATATTTCATTATAAATTGCTGATTTGACAAAGGTTGTTGACTCTTTCTCTCTTGTATTTTGCATGGGTTAGCAAATGGAAAATTTCGTTCACGTGAAATAAATGAAGGTTTCTCGTGTTATACAGACCCGACGCCTACATACGGTTTCTATGTATGTATGGCAATCATTTCATTCCCATTAGGTTATGTCGCCAATCCCGAGCCAATTTTGTACAGATATTTATTCAATTAATTAATAATTTATATTTAATTATGAAATAAAGGTATCACATATGATACCAAGTTGTAAGCGCGTATAGTTTTTCGATATACTGGGGGGGGGGGGCTGAGAAAATTTGTATGTTATAATCAAATTTTTGATAAACTGTGTTTTAAACCATGTGAAATGGATTGAAAAGAATGAAATAGGAATTTAGGAAGAGAGAGTTTACTCAAGACCTATTTAAATATAAAAGTTCAAGAGGCCAACTTCTCAAGTTTAGTTAAAGTTATGTCAATCAGTTCGACTCCCTTTAGGTAGAGGAAATTTATGGAATTAAGTAAAGTTATTAAGCATTTTAACTTTGCTCATTATGTGTGTAAATTTTATAAATGCTGGTTTACTGACGTGTTTTGGAGTTTTGTCATGTTTTATTTTGTTAACAATTTATGTTTTAAAGTGACTTCTACGTTGGTGAGTTAATTGAAATATACTGTACTTCCATGTTGTGTTGTTTGGTTTAAAGAGTTTGTACTGTATTCAAACCTACTACCACTTCAGACTAGTCAATACCCGTAGTTTTAGTGGAGTAAATGTTACTCTCCACAGGTAGATCTGGAGGGCTTGGGGCTTTGAATCCTGTACTGTTTTTGTGTTGTTTGGTCTCTGGCCATGGGAGGCCATAAAACCCTTGTAATAGTTTGGGTTGTGGCCAAGGTAGGCCACAAGACCCTTGTAATAGTTTGGTCTGTGGCCAAGGGAGGCCACAAGACCCTTGTAATAGTTTGGTCTGTGGCCAAGGGAGGCCACAAGACCCTTGTAATAGTTTAGGTTGTGGCCAAGGTAGCCAGAAGACCCTTGTAATAGTTTGGTCTGTGGCCAAGGGAGGCCAGAAGACCCTTGTAATAGTTTGGTCTGTGGCCAAGGGAGGCCAGAAGACCCTTGTAATAGTTTGGTCTGTGGCCAAGGGAGGCCAGAAGACCCTTGTAATAGTTTGGGCTGTGGCCAAGGGGAGGCCACAAAACCCTTGTAATAGTTTGGTCTGTGGCCAAGGAAGGCCACAAGACCCTTGTAATAGTTTGGGCTGTGGCCAAGGGGAGGCCACAGGACCCTTGTAATAGTTTGGTCTTGGCCAAGGAAGGCCACAAGACCTTGTAATAGTTTGGGTTGTGGCCAAGGGGAGCCACAAGAACCTTGTAATAGGTTGGGCTATGGCCAAGTGAGGCCATCAGCCCCTTGATGAATATGTTGGGCTATGGCCAAGTGAGGCCATCAGCCGCTTGATGAATATGTTGGGCTATGGCCAAGGTAGGCCAAGCCGTTTTGATGAATTTGTTCGGCTATGGCCAAGGTAGGCCATCAGCCGTTTGATGAATTGTTGGGCTATCGCCAATGGTAGGCCATCAGCCGTTGATGAATTGTTGGGCTATGGCCAAGGGTAGGCCATCAGCCCTTTAGAGTAGAGTAGTTTGTTTGTACGTGTCACTGTCTAACCATATAATTTTTGGCACAAAATTATGTGCACAGAATCAGAGCGCAGCATAAAAGCTTTTACTCTCCGATCCTTGGTTATGTTTAGACAGTTGTTGTGTTTGAGACACATGGAAAGAGTAGAGTGTGTGTGTGTGTGTGTGTGTGTGTGTGTGTGTGTGTGTTGCATTCCTCAGAATCCAGTTGGTCTTCAAAACTTGGATTCCCCACTCTAATGAAGTTAATACCCGTAGTTATGAATGAGTAAAGGTTGTGTATGATAGTATCCTACAGGGTAGGTCTGGAAGGTTTGGGGGTTTTGAAGGTATCCAATCTGTTTGCAAGGAATGTATGCGTCTGTTGATGAAATCTGTTGTGATTCTTCCTTTAAAAGTAGAATTGGATGTTTGGGTCGTATGTATCTATTTATATACTGTACCGTACTTATGTGTGTAAATGTGTATTTTGTTATAGGGTTTTATTTTTGGGTTTTGGATTAGGTTAATCAATTTGGCCGAGTAAGGATCCTCAAATGTTGCATTTGAGACCCTTATATCAAGCCTTGTCTGTTTTATGCCTATATGTCAAATAGGATTTGGAATAGGTTGGGCCTATATGTCAAATAGTACTTGGTATAGGTTGGGCCTATATGTCAAATAGGACTTGGAATAGGTTGGGCCTATATGTCAAATAGGACTTGGTATAGGTTGGGCCTATATGTCAAATAGGACTTGGTATGCCTATATGTCAAATAGGATTGGAATAGGTTGGGCCTATATGTCAAATAGGACTTGGAATAGGTTGGGCCTCTATGTCAAATAGGACTTGGAATAGGTTGGGCCTATATGTCAAATAGGACTTGGTATGCCTATATGTCAAATAGGATTTGGAATAGGTTGGGCCTATATGTCAAATAGGACTTGGTATGCCTATATGTCAAATAGGATTTGGAATAGGTTGGGCCTATATGTCAAATAGGAATTGGAATAGGTTGGGCCTATATGTCAAATAGGACTTGGTATAGGTTGGGCCTATATGTCAAATAGGACTTGGAATAGGTTGGGCCTATATGTCAAATAGGACTTGGAATAGGTTGGGCCTATATGTCAAATAGGACTTGGTATAGGTTGGGCCTATATGTCAAATAGGATTGGAATAGGTTGGGCCTATATGTCAAATAGGACATTGGAATAGGTTGGCCTATATGTCAAATAGGACTTGGAATAGGTTGGGCCTATATGTCAAATAGGACTTGGAATAGGGTCACTAATAGGTGTTAGGTGGGTGTAGGTTTGAATTTGTGCAATTGCTTTAGGTCTTTGTGATGTTACAGTTCTGAGTCGAATTTTGTGATGTTACAGTTCTGAGTCGAATTTTGTGATGTTACAGTTCTTAGTCGAATTTTGTGATGTTAATGAGTCTTATGAGTAAGTTAAATTGCTGAAATAAATTTTATAACCTACACCACAGGTTCAATTATAAATTTAGTGTTTTTAGTTAGGATAGGCCTTGAGTGTAAAGAGTAAGGCCTACTTTAATAGGTAGGCCTATTATGTAATGTAAAGTTAGGTGGGCCTACTAAATATGCCTTTTTGTTGGGCCTACCAAGTAGCTTTATGTTTGGGCCTATTATTTTATAGGACCTTAAATGAGTTAAGCCTGTTAAATTAGCAAGGCTTTGTTTTGAGTTTGAAGAGTAGGACCTATTAAATAGGCTTAATGTTGTGGGCCTATTTTTATAGTACCTAAATTGAGTTATGCTTGTTAAATGAACAAGCCTTTGTTTTCGGTTAGTGTAAAGGTAAAGGGATCGGTTCCCAGTTACATAGGCCACTATATGAAAAAACTATAGTGGGGTTATGGTTGAAATTGGGGTTAGGCCTAATGAGCTAAGCCTAGCCACTGCGTGTCAGTGTAAATTTTAGAGGGGTTAGTTCCCCATACACAGGGCCACCATGTGAAAAAAACTATAGTTGATTATGATTGAAATTGGGGTTAGGCCTAATGAGCTAAGCCTAGCCACTGTGTGTGTTTCAGTGTAAATTTTAGAGGGGTTAGTTCCCCATACACAGGGCCACCATATGAAAAAACTATAGTGGGGTTACGGTTGAAATTGGGGTTAGGCCTAATGAGCTAAGCCTAGCCACTGCGTGTCAGTGTAAATTTTAGAGGGGTTAGTTCCCCACACGCAGGGCCACCATGTGAAAAAACTATATAGGGCTATGGGTTGATTGCCTGTGCCCTCATCCGTTGGAAATTTCGAGCAGACTTCAGTGGAGGGTTACCGACAAAAGCCCTATGTTTTTTCGTTAGAGAGTTATGAATATGTAGGACTTTAAAGGACATCTTTATATTTAATTGTTTACGGTAATTTTTAGCGTCGGGATTTTAGACGCCTATATGTTAATGAAAATGAAATTGTCTCACCTTAATTTTGCTGGGTCCTTGGTTTGCTTCGATATAGGGCGTTACGATCATTTTCGGTGTAGGGCCGCCACGATGGAGTTACGCGACGAATTTACTTGAGGTAATTAATATAGGCAGTCACAATATAAACACTTTTAGGGATACGCCTATCCTGAATTTATCATAAGGAATTCACTCAGAACTTTAGGGAAGACAAAAGCACACCCTCCCTGTTTAAAGCGTTCGCTTTAACATAAACAGCCCTGAGGCCACTCCTTTAATATATCTTCATATTTCATTATAAATTGCTGATTTGACAAAGGTTGTTGACTCTTTCTCTCTTGTATTTTGCATGGGTTAGCAAATGGAAAATTTCGTTCACGTGAAATAAATGAAGGTTTCTCGTGGTTATACAGACCCGACGCCTACATACGGTTTCTATGTATGTATGGCAATCATTTCATTCCCATTAGGCTATGTCGCCAATCCCGAGCCAATTTTGTATAGATATTCAATTCAATTAATTAATAATTTATATTTAATTATGAAATAAAAGTATCACATATGATACCATATTGTAAGCGCGTATAGTTTTTCCAAATACTGGGGGGGGGGGGGGCTGAGAAAAATTTGTATGTTATAATCAAATTTTTGATAAACTGTGTTTTAAACCATGTGAAATGGATTGAAAAGAATGAAATAGGAATTTAGGAAGAGAGAGTTTACTCAAGACCTATTTAAATATAAAAGTTCAAGAGGCCAACTTCTCAAGTTTAGTTAAAGTTATGTCAATCAGTTCGACTCCCTTTAGGTATAGGAAATTTATGGAATTAAAGTAAAGTTATTAAGCATTTTAACTTTGCTCATTATGTGTGTAAATTTTATAAATGCTGGTTTACTGACGTGCTTTTGGAGTTTTGTCATGTTTTATTTTGTTAACAATTTATGTTTTAAAGTGACTTCTACGTTGGTGAGTTAATTGAAATATACTGTACTTCCATGTTGTGTTGTTTGGTTTAAAGAGTTTGTGCTGTATTCAAACCTACTACCACTTCAGACTAGTCAATACCCGTAGTTTTAGTGGAGTAAATGTTACTTCTCCACAGGTAGATCTGGAGGGCTTGGGGCTTTGAATCCTGTACTGTTTTTGTGTTGTTTGGTCTCTGGCCATGGGAGGCCATAAAACCCTTGTAATAGTTTGGGTTGTGGCCAAGGTAGGCCACAAGACCCTTGTAATAGTTTGGTCTGTGGCCAAGGGAGGCCACAAGACCCTTGTAATAGTTTGGTCTGTGGCCAAGGGAGGCCACAAGACCCTTGTAATAGTTTAGGTTGTGGCCAAGGTAGGCCAGAAGACCCTTGTAATAGTTTGGTCTGTGGCCAAGGGAGGCCAGAAGACCCTTATAGTAGTTTGGTCTGTGGCCAAGGGAGGCCAGAAGACCCTTGTAATAGTTTGGTCTGTGGCCAAGGGAGGCCAGAAGACCCTTGTAATAGTTTGGGCTGTGGCCAAGGGGAGGCCACAAAACCCTTGTAATAGTTTGGTCTGTGGCCAAGGAAGGCCACAAGACCCTTGTAATAGTTTGGGCTGTGGCCAAGGGGAGGCCACAGGACCCTTGTAATAGTTTGGTCTGTGGCCAAGGAAGGCCACAAGACCCTTGTAATAGTTTGGGTTGTGGCCAAGGGGAGCCCACAAGAACCTTGTAATAGGTTGGGCTATGGCCAAGTGAGGCCATCAGCCCCTTGATGAATATGTTGGGCTATGGCCAAGTGAGGCCATCAGCCCCTTGATGAATATGTTGGGCTAAGGCCAAGATAGGCCAAGCCGTTTTGATGAATTTGTTGGGCTAAGGCCAAGGTAGGCCATCAGCCGTTTGATGAATTGTTGGGCTATGGCCAAGGGTAGGCCATCAGCCGTTTGATGAATTGTTGGGCTATGGCCAAGGGTAGGCCATCAGCCCTTTAGAGTAGAGTAGTTTGTTTGTACGTGTCACTGTCTAACCATATAATTTTTGGCACAAAATTATGTGCACAGAATCAGAGCGCAGCAATAAAAGCTTTTACTCTCCGATCCTTGGTTATGTTTAGACAGGTTGTTGTGTTTGAGACACATGGAAAGAGTAGAGTGTGTGTGTGTGTGTGTGTGTGTGTGTGTGTGTGTGTGTTGCATTCCTCAGAATCCAGTTGGTCTTCAAAACTTGGATTCACCACCCCAATGAAGTTAATACCCGTAGTTATGAATGAGTAAAGGTTGTGTATGATAGCATCCTACAGGTAGGTCTGGAAGGTTTGGGGGTTTTGAAGGAATCCAATCTGTTTGCAAGGAATGTATGTGTCTGTTGATGAAATCTGTTGTGATTCTTCCTTTAAAAGAAGAATTGGATGTTTGGAGTCGTATGTATATATTTATATACTGTACCGTACATATGTGTGTAAATGTGTATTTTGTTATAGGGTTTTATTTTTGGGTTTTGGATTAGGTTAATCAATTTGGCCGAGTAAAGATCCTCAAACGTTGCATTTGAGACCCTTATATCAAGCCTTGTCTGTTTTATGCCTATATGTCAAATAGGATTTGGAATAGGTTGGGCCTATATGTCAAATAGGACTTGGAATAGGTTGCGCCTATATGTCAAATAGGACTTGGAATAGGTTTGGGCCTATATGCCAAATAGGATTTGGAATAGGTTGGGCCTATATGTCAAATAGGACTTGGTATGCCTATATGTCAAATAGGAATTGAAATAGGTTGGGCCTATATGTCAAATAGGACTTGGTATAGATTGGGCCTATATGTCAAATAGGACTTGGAATAGGTTGGGCCTATATGTCAAATAGGACTTGGTATAGGTTGGGCCTATATGTCAAATAGGACTTGGTATAGGTTGGGCCTATATGTCAAATAGGACTTGGTATAGGTTGGGCCTATATGTCAAATAGGAATTGGTATGCCTATATGTCAAATAGGAATTGGAATAGGTTGGGCCTATATGTCAAATAGGACTTGGAATAGGTTGGGCCTATATGTCAAATAGGACTTGGAATAGGTTGGGCCTATATGTCAAATAGGACTTGGTATGCCTATATGTCAAATAGGATTTGGAATAGGTTGGGCCTATATGTCAAATAGGACTTGGTATGCCTATGTGTCAAATAGGATTTGGAATAGGTTGGGCCTATATGTCAAATAGGAATTGGAATAGGTTGGGCCTATATGTCAAATAGGACTTGGTATAGGTTGGCCCTATATGTCAAATAGGACTTGGAATAGGTTGGGCCTATATGTCAAATAGGACTTGGTATGCCTATATGTCAAATAGGAATTGAAATAGGTTGGGCCTATATGTCAAATAGGACTTGCTATAGGTTGGGCCTATATGTCAAATAGGACTTGGAATAGGTTGGGCCTATATGTCAAATAGGACTTGGTATAGGTTGGGCCTATATGTCAAATAGGACTGGGTATAGGTTGGGCCTCTATGTCAAATAGGACTTGGTATGCCTATATGTCAAATAGGAATTGGAATAGGTTGGGCCTATATGTCAAATAGTACTTGGAATAGGTTGGGCCTATATGTCAAATAGGACTTGGAATAGGTTGGGCCTATATGTCAAATAGGACTTGGTATGCCTATATGTCAAATAGGATTTGGAATAGGTTGGGCATATATGTCAAATAGGACTTGGTATGCCTATATGTCAAATAGGATTTGGAATAGGTTGGGCCTATATGTCAAATAGGAATTGGAATAGGTTGGGCCTATATGTCAAATAGGACTTGTTATAGGTTTGGCCTATATGTCAAATAGGACTTGGAATAGGTTGGGCCTATATGTCAAATAGGACTTGGAATAGGTTGGGCCTATATGTCAAATAGGAATTGGAATAGGTTGGGCCTATATGTCAAATAGGAATTGGAATAGGTTGGGCCTATCAAATAGGACTTGGAATAGGTTGGGCCTATATGTCAAATAGGACTTGGAATAGGTTGGGCCTATATGTCAAATAGGACTTGGAATAGGGTCACTAATAGGTGTTAGGTGGGTGTAGGTTTGAATTTGTGCAATTGCTTTAGGTCTTTGTGATGTTACAGTTCTGAGTCGAATTTTGTGATGTTACAGTTCTGAGTCGAATTTTGTGATGTTACAGTTCTTAGTCGAATTTTGTGATGTTAATGAGTCTTATGAGTAAGTTAAATTGCTGAAATAAATTTTATAACCTACACCACAGGTTCAATTATAAATTTAGTGTTTTTAGTTAGGATAGGCCTTGAGTGTAAAGAGTAAAGCCTACTTTAATAGGTAGGCCTATTATATAATGTAAAGTTAGGTGGGCCTACTAAATATGCCTATTTGTTGGGCCTACCAAGTAGCCTTATGTTTGGGCCTATTATTTTATAGGAACTTAAATGAGTTAAGCCTGTTAAATTAGCAAGGCTTTGTTTTGAGTTTGAAGAGTAGGACCTATTAAATAGGCTTAATGTTGTGGGCCTATTTTTATAAGACCTAAATTGAGTTATGCTTGTTAAATGAACAAGCCTTTGTTTTCGGTTAGTGTAAAGGTAAAGGGATCGGTTCCCCGTTACAGAGGCCACTATATGAAAAAACTATAGTGGGCTTATGGTTGAAATTGGGGTTAGGCCTAATGAGCTAAGCCTAGCCACTGCGTGTCAGTGTAAATTTTAGAGGGGTTAGTTCCCCATACACAGGGCCACCATGTGAAAAAAACTATAGTGGATTATGATTGAAATTGGGGTTAGGCCTAATGAGCTAAGGCCGATGGAGTTACGCGACGAATTTACTTGAGGTAATTAATATAGGCAGTCACAATATAAACACTTTTAGGGATACGCCTATCCTGAATTTATCATAAGGAATTCACTCAGAACTTTAGGGAAGACAAAAGCACACCCTCCCTTTTAAAGCGTTCGCTTTAACATAAACAGCCCTGAGGCCACTCCTTTAATATATCTTCATATTTCATTATAAATTGCTGATTTGACAAAGGTTGTTGACTCTTTCTCTCTTGTATTTTGCATGGGTTAGCAAATGGAAAATTTCGTTCACGTGAAATAAATGAAGGTTTCTCGTGGTTATACAGACCCGACGCCTACATACGGTTTCTATGTATGTATGGCAATCATTTCATTCCCATTAGGTTATGTCGCCAATCCCGAGCCAATTTTGTACAGATATTTAATTCAATTAATTAATAATTTATATTTAATTATGAAATAAAGGTATCACATATGATACCAAGTTGTAAGCGCGTATAGTTTTTCGATATACTGGGGGGGGGGGGGGCGGAGAAAAATTTGTATGTTATAATCAAATTTTTGATAAACTGTGTTTTAAACCATGTGAAATGGATTGAAAAGAATGAAATAGGAATTTAGGAAGAGAGAGTTTACTCAAGACCTATTTAAATATAAAAGTTCAAGAGGCCAACTTCTCATCTTTAGTTAAAGTTATGTCAATCAGTTCGACTCCCTTTAGGTATAGGAAATTTATGGAATTACAGTAAAGTTATTAAGCATTTTAACTTTGCTCATTATGTGTGTAAATTTTATAAATGCTGGTTTACTGACGTGGTTTTGGAGTTTTGTCATGTTTTATTTTGTTAACAATTTATGTTTTAAAGTGACTTCTACGTTGGTGAGTTAATTAAAATATACTGTACTTCCATGTTGTGTTGTTTGGTTTAAAGAGTTTGTACTGTATTCAAACCTCCTACCACTTCAGACTAGTCAATACCCGTTGTTTTAGTGGAGTAAATGTTACTCCTCCACAGGTAGATCTGGAGGGCTTGGGGCTTTGAATCCTGTACTGTTTTTGTGTTGTTTGGTCTCTGGCCATGGGAGGCCATAAAACCCTTGTAATAGTTTGGGTTGTGGCCAAGGTAGGCCACAAGACCCTTGTAATAGTTTGGTCTGTGGCCAAGGGAGGCCACAAGACCCTTGTAATAGTTTGGTCTGTGGCCAAGGGAGGCCACAAGACCCTTGTAATAGTTTAGGTTGTGGCCAAGGTAAGCCAGAAGACCCTTGTAATAGTTTGGTCTGTGGCCAAGGGAGGCCAGAAGACACTTGTAATAGTTTGGTCTGTGGCCAAGGGAGGCCAGAAGACCCTTGTAATAGTTTGGTCTGTGGCCAAGGGAGGCCAGAAGACCCTTGTAATAGTTTGGGCTGTGGCCAAGGGGAGGCCACAAAACCCTTGTAATAGTTTGGTCTGTGGCCAAGGAAGGCCACAAGACACTTGTAATAGTTTGGGCTGTGGCCAAGGGGAGGCCACAGGACCCTTGTAATAGTTTGGTCTTTGGCCAAGGAAGGCCACAAGACCTTTGTAATAGGTTGGGTTGTGGCCAAGGGGAGGCCACAAGACCCTTGTAATAGGTTGGGCTATGGCCAAGTGAGGCCATCAGCCCCTTGATGAATATGTTGGGCTATGGCCAAGTGAGGCCATCAGCCCCTTGATGAATATGTTGGGCTATGGCCAAGGTAGGCCAAGCCGTTTTGATGAATTTTTTAGGCTATGGCCAAGGTAGGCCATCAGCCGTTTCATGAATTGTTGGGCTATGGCCAAGGGGAGGCCATCAGCCGTTTGATGAATTGTTGGGCTATGGCCAAGGGTAGGCCATCAGCCCTTTAGAGTAGAGTAGTTTGTTTGTACGTGTCACTGTCTAACCATATAATTTTTGGCACAAAATTATGTGCACAGAATCAGAGCGCAGCAATAAAAGCTTTTACTCTCCGATCCTTGGTTATGTTTAGACAGGTTGTTGTGTTTGAGACACATGGAAAGAGTAGAGTGTGTGTGTGTGTGTGTGTGTGTGTGTGTGTGTGTGTGTTGCATTCCTCAGAATCCAGTTGGTCTTCAAAACTTGGATTCACCACTCCAATGAAGTTAATACCCGTAGTTATGAATGAGTAAAGGTTGTGTATGATAGTATCCTACAGGTAGGTCTGGAAGGTTTGGGGGTTTTGAAGGAATCCAATCTGTTTGCAAGGAATGTATGTGTCTGTTGATGAAATCTGTTGTGATTCTTCCTTTAAAAGAAGAATTGGATGTTTGGAGTCGTATGTATATATTTATATACTGTACCGTACGTATGTGTGTAAATGTGTATTTTGTTATAGGGTTTTATTTTTGGGTTTTGGAATAGGTTAATCAATTTGGTCGAGTAAAGATCCTCAAACGTTGCATTTGAGACCCTTATATCAAGCCTTGTCTGTTTTATGCCTATATGTCAAATAGGATTTGGAATAGGTTGGGCCTATATGTCAAATAGGACTTGGAATAGGTTGGGCCTATATGTCAAATAGGACTTGGAATAGGTTTGTGCCTATATGTCATATAGGATTTGGAATAGGTTGGGCCTATATGTCAAATAGGACTTGGTATGCCTATATGTCAAATAGGAATTGAAATAGGTTGGGCCTATATGTCAAATAGGACTTGGTATAGGTTGGGCCTATATGTCAAATAGGACTTGGAATAGGTTGGGCCTATATGTCCAATAGGACTTGGTATAGGTTGGGCCTATATGTCAAATGGGACTTGGAATAGGTTGGGCCTACATGTCAAATAGGACTTGGTATGCCTATATGTCAAATAGGATTTGGAATAGGTTGGGCCTATATGTCAAATAGGACTTGGTATGCCTATGTGTCAAATAGGATTTGGAATAGGTTGGGCCTATATGTCAAATAGGAATTGGAATAGGTTGGGCCTATATGTCAAATAGGACTTGGTATAGGTTGGGCCTATATGTCAAATAGAACTTGGAATAGGTTGGGCCTATATGTCAAATAGGACTTGGAATAGGTTGGGCCTATATGTCAAATAGGACTAGGTATAGGTTGGGCCTATATGTCAAATAGGACTTGGAATAGGTTGGACCTATATGTCAAATAGGACTTGGAATAGGTTGGGCCTATATGTCAAATAGGACTTGGTATGCCTATATGTCAAATAGGAATTGGAATAGGTTGGGCCTATATGTCAAATATGACTTGGAATAGGTTGGGCCTATATGTCAAATAGGACTTGGTATGCCTATATGTCAAATAGGATTTGGAATAGGTTGGGCCTATATGTCAAATAGGACTTGGTATGCCTATGTGTCGAATAGGATTTGGAATAGGTTGGGCCTATATGTCAACTAGGAATTGGAATAGGTTGGGCCTATATGTCAACTAGGACTTGGTATAGGTTGGGCCTATATGTCAAATAGGACTTGGAATAGGTTGGGCCTATATGTCAAATAGGAATTGGAATAGGTTTGGCCTATATGTCAAATAGGACTTGGTATAGGTTGGGGCTATATGTCAAATAGGACTTGGAATAGGTTGGGCCTATATGTCAAATAGGACTTGGAATAGGTTGGGCCTATATGTCAAATAGGACTTGGTATGCCTATATGTCAAATAGGATTTGGAATAGGTTGGGCCTATATGTCAAATAGGACTTGGTATGCCTATATGTCAAATAGGACTTGGAATAGGTTGGCCCTATATGTCAAATAGGACTTGGAATAGGTTGGGCCTATATGTCAAATAGGACTTGGTATGCCTATATGTCAAATAGGATTTGGAATAGGTTGGGCCTATATGTCAAATAGGACTTGGTATGCCTATGTGTCAAATGGAATTTGGAATAGGTTGGGCCTATATGTCAAATAGGAATTGGAATAGGTTGGGCCTATATGTCAAATAGGACTTGGTATAGGTTGGGCTATATGTCAAATAGGACTTGGAATAGTTTGGGCCTATATGTCAAATAGGACTTGGAATAGGTTGGGCCTATATGTCAAATAGGACTTGGTATAGGTTGGGCCTATATGTCAAATAGGACTTGGAATAGGTTGGGCCTATATGTCAAATAGGACTTGGAATAGGTTGGGCCTGTATGTCAAATAGGAATTGGTATGCCTATATGTCAAATAGGAATTGGAATAGGTTGGGCCTATATGTCAAATAGGACTTGGAATAGGTTGGGCCTATATGTCAAATAGGACTTGGAATAGGTTGGGCCTATATGTCAAATAGGACTTGGTATGCCTATATGTCAAATAGGACTTGGAATAGGTTGGGCCTGTATGTCAAATAGGACTTGGTATGCCTATATGTCAAATAGGAATTGGAATAGGTTGGGCCTATATGTCAAATAGGACTTGGAATAGGTTGGGCCTATATGTCAAATAGGACTTGGAATAGGTTGGGCCTATATGTCAAATAGGACTTGGAATAGGGTCACTAATAGGTGTTAGGTGGGTGTAGGTTTGAATTTGTGCAATTGCTTTAGGTCTTTGTGATGTTACAGTTCTGAGTCGAATTTTGTGATGTTACAGTTCTGAGTCGAATTTTGTGATGTTACAGTTCTTAGTCGAATTTTGTGATGTTAATGAGTCTTATGAGTAAGTTAAATTGCTGAAATAAATTTTATAACCTACACCACAGGGTCAATTATAAATTTAGTGTTTTTAGTTAGGATAGGCCTTGAGTGTAAAGAGTAAGTCCTACTTTAAGAGGTAGGCCTATTATGTAATGTAAAGTTAGATGGGCCTACTAAATATGCATATTTGTTGGGCCTACCAAGTAGGCTTATGTTTGGGCCTATTATTTTATAGGACCTTAAATTAGTTAAGCCTGTTAAATTAGTAAGGCTTTGTTTTGAGTTTGAAGAGTAGGACCTATTAAATAGGCTTAATGTTGTGGGCCTATTTTTATAGGACCTAAATTGAGTTATGCTTGTTAAATGAACAAGCCTTTGTTTTCGATTAGTGTAAAGGTAAAGGGATCGGTTCCCAGTTACATAGGCACTATATGAAAAAACTATAGTGGGTTATGGTTGAAATTGGGGTTAGGCCTAAATGAGCTAAGCCTAGCCACTGCGTGTCAGTGTAAATTTTAGAGGGGTTAGTTCCCCATACACAGGGCCACCATGTGAAAAAAACTATAGTGGATTATGATTGAAATTGGGGTTAGGCCTAATGAGCTAACCTAGCCACTGTGTGTGTTTCAGTGTAAATTTTAGAGGGGTTAGTTCCCCATACACATGGCCACCATATGAAAAAACTATAGTGGGGTTACGGTTGAAATTGGGGTTAGGCCTAATGAGCTAAGCCTAGCCACTGCGTGTCAGGGTAAATTTTAGAGGGGTTAGTTCCCCACACGCAGGGCCTTCTTGTGAAAAAACTATATAGGGCTATGGGTTGATTGCCTGTGCCCTCATCCGTTGGAAATTTCGAGCAGACTTCAGTGGAGGGTTACCGACAAAAGCCCTATGTTTTTTCGTTAGAGAGTTATGAATATGTAGGACTTTAAAGGACTCTTTATATTTAATTGTTTACGGTAATTTTTAGCGTCGGGATTTTAGACGCCTATATGTTAATGAAAATGAAATTGTCTCACCTTAATTTTGCTGGGTCCTTGGTTTGCTTCGATATAGGGCGTTACGATCATTTTCGGTGTAGGGCCGCCACGATGGAGTTACGCGACGAATTTACTTGAGGTAATTAATATAGGCAGTCACAATATAAACACTTTTAGGGATACGCCTATCCTGAATTTATCATAAGGAATTCACTCAGAACTTTAGGGAAGACAAAAGCACACCTCCCTGTTTAAAGCGTTCGCTTTAACATAAACAGCCCTGAGGCCACTCCTTTAATATATCTTCATATTTCATTATAAATTGCTGATTTGACAAAGGTTGTTGACTCTTTCTCTCTTGTATTTTGCATGGGTTAGCAAATGGAAAATTTCGTTCACGTGAAATAAATGAAGGTTTCTCGTGGTTATACAGACCCGACGCCTACATACGGTTTCTATGTATGTATGGCAATCATTTCATTCCCATTAGGCTATGTCGCCAATCCCGAGCCAATTTTGTATAGATATTCAATTCAATTAATTAATAATTTATATTTAATTATGAAATAAAGTATCACATATGATACCATATTGTAAGCGCGTATAGTTTTTCGAAATACGGGGGGGGGGGGGCTGAGAAAATTTGTATGTTATAATCAAATTTTTGATAAACTGTGTTTTAAACCATGTGAAATGGATTGAAAAGAATGAAATAGGAATTTAGGAAGAGAGAGTTTACTCAAGACCTATTTAAATATAAAGTTCAAGAGGTCAACTTCTCAAGTTTAGTTAAAGTTATGTCAATCAGTTCGACTCCCTTTAGGTATAGGAAATTTATGGAATTAAAGTAAAGTTATTAAGCATTTTAACTTTGCTCATTATGTGTGTAAATTTTATAAATGCTGGTTTACTGACGTGCTTTTGGAGTTTTGTCATGTTTTATTTTGTTAACAATTTATGTTTTAAAGTGACTTCTACGTTGGTGAGTTAATTGAAATATACTGTACTTCCATGTTGTGTTGTTTGGTTTAAAGAGTTTGTGCTGTATTCAAACCTACTACCACTTCAGACTAGTCAATACCCGTAGTTTTAGTGGAGTAAATGTTACTTCTCCACAGGTAGATCTGGAGGGCTTGGGGCTTTGAATCCTGTACTGTTTTTGTGTTGTTTGGTCTCTGGCCATGGGAGGCCATAAAACCCTTGTAATAGTTTGGGTTGTGGCCAAGGTAGGCCACAAGACCCTTGTAATAGTTTGGTCTGTGGCCAAGGGAGGCCACAAGACCCTTGTAATAGTTTGGTCTGTGGCCAAGGGAGGCCACAAGACCCTTGTAATAGTTTAGGTTGTGGCCAAGGTAGGCCAGAAGACCCTTGTAATAGTTTGGTCTGTGGCCAAGGGAGGCCAGAAGACCCTTATAGTAGTTTGGTCTGTGGCCAAGGGAGGCCAGAAGACCCTTGTAATAGTTTGGTCTGTGGCCAAGGGAGGCCAGAAGACCCTTGTAATAGTTTGGGCTGTGGCCAAGGGGAGGCCACAAAACCCTTGTAATAGTTTGGTCTGTGGCCAAGGAAGGCCACAAGACCCTTGTAATAGTTTGGGCTGTGGCCAAGGGGAGGCCACAGGACCCTTGTAATAGTTTGGTCTGTGGCCAAGGAAGGCCACAAGACCCTTGTAATAGTTTGGGTTGTGGCCAAGGGGAGCCCACAAGAACCTTGTAATAGGTTGGGCTATGGCCAAGTGAGGCCATCAGCCCCTTGATGAATATGTTGGGCTATGGCCAAGTGAGGCCATCAGCCCCTTGATGAATATGTTGGGCTAAGGCCAAGATAGGCCAAGCCGTTTTGATGAATTTGTTGGGCTAAGGCCAAGGTAGGCCATCAGCCGTTTGATGAATTGTTGGGCTATGGCCAAGGGTAGGCCATCAGCCGTTTGATGAATTGTTGGGCTATGGCCAAGGGTAGGCCATCAGCCCTTTAGAGTAGAGTAGTTTGTTTGTACGTGTCACTGTCTAACCATATAATTTTTGGCACAAAATTATGTGCACAGAATCAGAGCGCAGCAATAAAAGCTTTTACTCTCCGATCCTTGGTTATGTTTAGACAGGTTGTTGTGTTTGAGACACATGGAAAGAGTAGAGTGTGTGTGTGTGTGTGTGTGTGTGTGTGTGTTGCATTCCTCAGAATCCAGTTGGTCTTCAAAACTTGGATTCACCACCCCAATGAAGTTAATACCCGTAGTTATGAATGAGTAAAGGTTGTGTATGATAGCATCCTACAGGTAGGTCTGGAAGGTTTGGGGGTTTTGAAGGAATCCAATCTGTTTGCAAGGAATGTATGTGTCTGTTGATGAAATCTGTTGTGATTCTTCCTTTAAAAGAAGAATTGGATGTTTGGAGTCGTATGTATATATTTATATACTGTACCGTACATATGTGTGTAAATGTGTATTTTGTTATAGGGTTTTATTTTTGGGTTTTGGATTAGGTTAATCAATTTGGCCGAGTAAAGATCCTCAAACGTTGCATTTGAGACCCTTATATCAAGCCTTGTCTGTTTTATGCCTATATGTCAAATAGGATTTGGAATAGGTTGGGCCTATATGTCAAATAGGACTTGGAATAGGTTGCGCCTATATGTCAAATAGGACTTGGAATAGGTTTGGGCCTATATGCCAAATAGGATTTGGAATAGGTTGGGCCTATATGTCAAATAGGACTTGGTATGCCTATATGTCAAATAGGAATTGAAATAGGTTGGGCCTATATGTCAAATAGGACTTGGTATAGATTGGGCCTATATGTCAAATAGGACTTGGAATAGGTTGGGCCTATATGTCAAATAGGACTTGGTATAGGTTGGGCCTATATGTCAAATAGGACTTGGTATAGGTTGGGCCTATATGTCAAATAGGACTTGGTATAGGTTGGGCCTATATGTCAAATAGGAATTGGTATGCCTATATGTCAAATAGGAATTGGAATAGGTTGGGCCTATATGTCAAATAGGACTTGGAATAGGTTGGGCCTATATGTCAAATAGGACTTGGAATAGGTTGGGCCTATATGTCAAATAGGACTTGGTATGCCTATATGTCAAATAGGATTTGGAATAGGTTGGGCCTATATGTCAAATAGGACTTGGTATGCCTATGTGTCAAATAGGATTTGGAATAGGTTGGGCCTATATGTCAAATAGGAATTGGAATAGGTTGGGCCTATATGTCAAATAGGACTTGGTATAGGTTGGCCCTATATGTCAAATAGGACTTGGAATAGGTTGGGCCTATATGTCAAATAGGACTTGGTATGCCTATATGTCAAATAGGAATTGAAATAGGTTGGGCCTATATGTCAAATAGGACTTGCTATAGGTTGGGCCTATATGTCAAATAGGACTTGGAATAGGTTGGGCCTATATGTCAAATAGGACTTGGTATAGGTTGGGCCTATATGTCAAATAGGACTGGGTATAGGTTGGGCCTCTATGTCAAATAGGACTTGGTATGCCTATATGTCAAATAGGAATTGGAATAGGTTGGGCCTATATGTCAAATAGTACTTGGAATAGGTTGGGCCTATATGTCAAATAGGACTTGGAATAGGTTGGGCCTATATGTCAAATAGGACTTGGTATGCCTATATGTCAAATAGGATTTGGAATAGGTTGGGCATATATGTCAAATAGGACTTGGTATGCCTATATGTCAAATAGGATTTGGAATAGGTTGGGCCTATATGTCAAATAGGAATTGGAATAGGTTGGGCCTATATGTCAAATAGGACTTGTTATAGGTTTGGCCTATATGTCAAATAGGACTTGGAATAGGTTGGGCCTATATGTCAAATAGGACTTGGAATAGGTTGGGCCTATATGTCAAATAGGAATTGGAATAGGTTGGGCCTATATGTCAAATAGGAATTGGAATAGGTTGGGCCTATCAAATAGGACTTGGAATAGGTTGGGCCTATATGTCAAATAGGACTTGGAATAGGTTGGGCCTATATGTCAAATAGGACTTGGAATAGGGTCACTAATAGGTGTTAGGTGGGTGTAGGTTTGAATTTGTGCAATTGCTTTAGGTCTTTGTGATGTTACAGTTCTGAGTCGAATTTTGTGATGTTACAGTTCTGAGTCGAATTTTGTGATGTTACAGTTCTTAGTCGAATTTTGTGATGTTAATGAGTCTTATGAGTAAGTTAAATTGCTGAAATAAATTTTATAACCTACACCACAGGTTCAATTATAAATTTAGTGTTTTTAGTTAGGATAGGCCTTGAGTGTAAAGAGTAAAGCCTACTTTAATAGGTAGGCCTATTATATAATGTAAAGTTAGGTGGGCCTACTAAATATGCCTATTTGTTGGGCCTACCAAGTAGCCTTATGTTTGGGCCTATTATTTTATAGGAACTTAAATGAGTTAAGCCTGTTAAATTAGCAAGGCTTTGTTTTGAGTTTGAAGAGTAGGACCTATTAAATAGGCTTAATGTTGTGGGCCTATTTTTATAAGACCTAAATTGAGTTATGCTTGTTAAATGAACAAGCCTTTGTTTTCGGTTAGTGTAAAGGTAAAGGGATCGGTTCCCCGTTACAGAGGCCACTATATGAAAAAACTATAGGGGCTTATGTTGAAATTGGGGTTAGGCCTAATGAGCTAAGCCTAGCCACTGCGTGTCAGTGTAAATTTTAGAGGGGTTAGTTCCCCATACACAGGGCCACCATGTGAAAAAAACTATAGTGGATTATGATTGAAATTGGGGTTAGGCCTAATGAGCTAAGGCCGATGGAGTTACGCGACGAATTTACTTGAGGTAATTAATATAGGCAGTCACAATATAAACACTTTTAGGGATACGCCTATCCTGAATTTATCATAAGGAATTCACTCAGAACTTTAGGGAAGACAAAAGCACACCCTCCCTTTTTAAAGCGTTCGCTTTAACATAAACAGCCCTGAGCCACTCCTTTAATATATCTTCATATTTCATTATAAATTGCTGATTTGACAAAGGTTGTTGACTCTTTCTCTCTTGTATTTTGCATGGGTTAGCAAATGGAAAATTTCGTTCACGTGAAATAAATGAAGGTTTCTCGTGGTTATACAGACCCGACGCCTACATACGGTTTCTATGTATGTATGGCAATCATTTCATTCCCATTAGGTTATGTCGCCAATCCCGAGCCAATTTTGTACAGATATTTAATTCAATTAATTAATAATTTATATTTAATTATGAAATAAAGGTATCACATATGATACCAAGTTGTAAGCGCGTATAGTTTTTCGATATACTGGGGGGGGGGGGGGCGGAGAAAAATTTGTATGTTATAATCAAATTTTTGATAAACTGTGTTTTAAACCATGTGAAATGGATTGAAAAGAATGAAATAGGAATTTAGGAAGAGAGAGTTTACTCAAGACCTATTTAAATATAAAAGTTCAAGAGGCCAACTTCTCATCTTTAGTTAAAGTTATGTCAATCAGTTCGACTCCCTTTAGGTATAGGAAATTTATGGAATTACAGTAAAGTTATTAAGCATTTTAACTTTGCTCATTATGTGTGTAAATTTTATAAATGCTGGTTTACTGACGTGGTTTTGGAGTTTTGTCATGTTTTATTTTGTTAACAATTTATGTTTTAAAGTGACTTCTACGTTGGTGAGTTAATTAAAATATACTGTACTTCCATGTTGTGTTGTTTGGTTTAAAGAGTTTGTACTGTATTCAAACCTCCTACCACTTCAGACTAGTCAATACCCGTTGTTTTAGTGGAGTAAATGTTACTCCTCCACAGGTAGATCTGGAGGGCTTGGGGCTTTGAATCCTGTACTGTTTTTGTGTTGTTTGGTCTCTGGCCATGGGAGGCCATAAAACCCTTGTAATAGTTTGGGTTGTGGCCAAGGTAGGCCACAAGACCCTTGTAATAGTTTGGTCTGTGGCCAAGGGAGGCCACAAGACCCTTGTAATAGTTTGGTCTGTGGCCAAGGGAGGCCACAAGACCCTTGTAATAGTTTAGGTTGTGGCCAAGGTAAGCCAGAAGACCCTTGTAATAGTTTGGTCTGTGGCCAAGGGAGGCCAGAAGACACTTGTAATAGTTTGGTCTGTGGCCAAGGGAGGCCAGAAGACCCTTGTAATAGTTTGGTCTGTGGCCAAGGGAGGCCAGAAGACCCTTGTAATAGTTTGGGCTGTGGCCAAGGGGAGGCCACAAAACCCTTGTAATAGTTTGGTCTGTGGCCAAGGAAGGCCACAAGACACTTGTAATAGTTTGGGCTGTGGCCAAGGGGAGGCCACAGGACCCTTGTAATAGTTTGGTCTTTGGCCAAGGAAGGCACAAGACCTTTGTAATAGTTGGGTTGTGGCCAAGGGGAGGCCACAAGACCCTTGTAATAGGTTGGGCTATGGCCAAGTGAGGCCATCAGCCCCTTGATGAATATGTTGGGCTATGGCCAAGTGAGGCCATCAGCCCCTTGATGAATATGTTGGGCTATGGCCAAGGTAGGCCAAGCCGTTTTGATGAATTTTTTTAGGCTATGGCCAAGGTAGGCCATCAGCCGTTTCATGAATTGTTGGGCTATGGCCAAGGGGAGGCCATCAGCCGTTTGATGAATTGTTGGGCTATGGCCAAGGGTAGGCCATCAGCCCTTTAGAGTAGAGTAGTTTGTTTGTACGTGTCACTGTCTAACCATATAATTTTTGGCACAAAATTATGTGCACAGAATCAGAGCGCAGCAATAAAAGCTTTTACTCTCCGATCCTTGGTTATGTTTAGACAGGTTGTTCTGTTTGAGACACATGGAAAGAGAGTGTGTGTGTGTGTGTGTGTGTGTGTGTGTGTGTGTGTGTTGCATTCCTCAGAATCCAGTTGGTCTTCAAAACTTGGATTCACCACTCCAATGAAGTTAATACCCGTAGTTATGAATGAGTAAAGGTTGTGTATGATAGTATCCTACAGGTAGGTCTGGAAGGTTTGGGGGTTTTGAAGGAATCCAATCTGTTTGCAAGGAATGTATGTGTCTGTTGATGAAATCTGTTGTGATTCTTCCTTTAAAAGAAGAATTGGATGTTTGGAGTCGTATGTATATATTTATATACTGTACCGTACGTATGTGTGTAAATGTGTATTTTGTTATAGGGTTTTATTTTTGGGTTTTGGAATAGGTAATCAATTTGGTCGAGTAAAGATCCTCAAACGTTGCATTTGAGACCCTTATATCAAGCCTTGTCTGTTTTATGCCTATATCTCAAATAGGATTTGGAATAGGTTGGGCCTATATGTCAAATAGGACTTGGAATAGGTTGGGCCTATATGTCAAATAGGACTTGGAATAGGTTGTGCCTATATGTCATATAGGATTTGGAATAGGTTGGGCCTATATGTCAAATAGGACTTGGTATGCCTATATGTCAAATAGGAATTGAAATAGGTTGGGCCTATATGTCAAATAGGACTTGGTATAGGTTGGGCCTATATGTCAAATAGGACTTGGAATAGGTTGGGCCTATATGTCCAATAGGACTTGGTATAGGTTGGGCCTATATGTCAAATGGGACTTGGAATAGGTTGGGCCTATGTCAAATAGGACTTGGTATGCCTATATGTCAAATAGGATTTGGAATAGGTTGGGCCTATATGTCAAATAGGACTTGGTATGCCTATGTGTCAAATAGGATTTGGAATAGGTTGGGCCTATATGTCAAATAGGAATTGGAATAGGTTGGGCCTATATGTCAAATAGGACTTGGTATAGGTTGGGCCTATATGTCAAATAGACTTGGAATAGGTTGGGCCTATATGTCAAATAGGACTTGGAATAGGTTGGGCCTATATGTCAAATAGGACTAGGTATAGGTTGGGCCTATATGTCAAATAGGACTTGGAATAGGTTGGACCTATATGTCAAATAGGACTTGAATAGGTTGGGCCTATATGTCAAATAGGACTTGGTATGCTATATGTCAAATAGGAATTGGAATAGGTTGGGCCTATATGTCAAATATGACTTGGAATAGGTTGGGGCCTATATGTCAAATAGGACTTGGTATGCCTATATGTCAATAGGATTTGGAATAGGTTGGGCCTATATGTCAAATAGGACTTGGTATGCCTATGTGTCGAATAGGATTGGAATAGGTTGGGCCTATATGTCAACTAGGAATTGGAATAGGTTGGGCCTATATGTCAACTAGGATTGGTATAGGTTGGGCCTATATGTCAAATAGGACTTGGAATAGGTTGGGCCTATATGTCAAATAGGAATTGGAATAGGTTTGGCCTATATGTCAAATAGGACTTGGTATAGGTTGGGGCCTATATGTCAAATAGGACTTGGAATAGGTTGGGCCTATATGTCAAATAGGACTTGGAATAGGTTGGCTATATGTCAAATAGGACTTGGTATGCCTATATGTCAAATAGGATTTGGAATAGGTTGGGCCTATATGTCAAATAGGACTTGGTATGCTATATGTCAAATAGGACTTGGAATAGGTTGGGCCTATATGTCAAATAGGACTTGGAATAGGTTGGGCCTATATGTCAAATAGGACTTGGTATGCCTATATGTCAAAAGGATTTGGAATAGGTTGGGCCTATATGTCAAATAGGACTTGGTATGCCTATGTGTCAAATAGGATTTGGAATAGGTTGGGCCTATATGTCAAATAGGAACTTGGAATAGGTTGGGCCTATATGTCAAATAGGACTTGGAATAGGTTGGCCTATATGTCAAATAGGATTGGAATAGGTTGGGCCTATATGTCAAATAGGACTTGGTATGCCTATATGTCAAATAGGAATTGAATAGGTTGGGCCTATATGTCAAATAGGACTTGGATAGGTTGGGCCTATATGTCAAATAGGACTTGGAATAGGTTGGGCCTATATGTCAAATAGGACTTGGAATAGGTTGGGCCTATATGTCAAATAGGACTGGGAATAGGTTGGGCCTGTATGTCAAATAGGACTTGGTATGCCTATATGTCAAATAGGAATTGGAATAGGTTGGGCCTATATGTCAAATAGGACTTGGAATAGGTTGGGCCTATATGTCAATAGGACTTGAATAGGTTGGGCCTATATGTCAAATAGACTTGGTATGCCTATATGTCAAATAGGATTTGGAATAGGTTGGGCATATATGTCAAATAGGACTTGGTATGCCTATGTGTCAAATAGGATTTGGAATAGGTTGGGCCTATATGTCAAATAGGAATTGGAATAGGTTGGGCCTATATGTCAAATAGGATTATAGGTTGGCCTATATGTCAAATAGGACTTGGAATAGGTTGGGCCTATATGTCAAATAGGACTTGGAATAGGTTGGGCCTATATGTCAAATAGGAATTGGAATAGGTTGGGCCTATATGTCAAATAGGAATTGGAATAGGTTGGGCCTATGTCAAATAGGACTTGGAATAGGTTGGGCCTATATGTCAAATAGGACTTGGAATAGGTTGGGCCTATATGTCAAATAGGACTTGGAATAGGGTCACTAATAGGTGTTAGGTGGGTGTAGGTTTGAATTTGTGCAATTGCTTTAGGTCTTTGTGATGTTACAGTTCTGAGTCGAATTTTGTGATGTTACAGTTCTGAGTCGAATTTTGTGATGTTACAGTTCTTAGTCGAATTTTGTGATGTTAATGAGTCTTATGAGTAAGTTAAATTGCTGAAATAAATTTTATAACCTACACCACAGGTTCAATTATAAATTTAGTGTTTTAGTTAGGATAGGCCTTGAGTGTAAAGAGTAAGGCCTACTTTAATAGGTAGGCCTATTATATAATGTAAAGTTAGGTGGGCCTACTAAATATGCCTATTTGTTGGCCTACCAAGTACCTTATGTTTGGGCCTATTATTTTATAGGAACTTAAATGAGTTAAGCCTGTTAAATTAGCAAGGCTTTGTTTTGAGTTTGAAGAGTAGGACCTATTAAATAGGCTTAATGTTGTGGGCCTATTTTTATAAGACCTAAATTGAGTTATGCTTGTTAAATGAACAAGCCTTTGTTTTCGGTTGTGTAAAGGTAAGGGATCGGTTCCCGTTACGAGGCCACTATATGAAAAAAGTATAGTGGGCTTATGGTTGAAATTGGGGTTAGGCCTAATGAGCTAAGCCTAGCCACTGCGTGTCAGTGTAATTTTAGAGGGTTAGTTCCCATACACAGGGCCACCATGTGAAAAAAACTATAGTGGATGATTGAAATTGGGGTTAGGCCTAATGAGCTAAGGCCGATGGAGTTACGCGACGAATTTACTTGAGGTAATTAATATAGGCAGTCACAATATAAACACTTTTAGGGATACGCCTATCCTGAATTTATCATAAGGAATTCACTCAGAACTTTAGGGAAGACAAAAGCACACCCTCCCTTTTAAAGCGTTCGCTTTAACATAAACAGCCCTGAGGCCACTCCTTTAATATACTGTATCTTCATATTTCATTATAAATTGCTGATTTGACAAAGGTTGTTGACTCTTTTCTCTTGTATTTTGCATGGGTTAGCAAATGGAAAATTTCGTTCACGTGAAATAAATGAAGGTTTCTCGTGGTTATACAGACCCGACGCCTACATACGGTTTCTATGTATGTATGGCAATCATTTCATTCCCATTAGGTTATGTCGCCAATCCCGAGCCAATTTTGTACAGATATTTAATTCAATTAATTAATAATTTATATTTAATTATGAAATAAAGGTATCACATATGATACCAAGTTGTAAGCGCGTATAGTTTTTCGATATACTGGGGGGGGGGGGGCGGAGAAAAATTTGTATGTTATAATCAAATTTTTGATAAACTGTGTTTTAAACCATGTGAAATGGATTGAAAAGAATGAAATAGGAATTTAGGAAGAGAGAGTTTACTCAAGACCTATTTAAATATAAAAGTTCAAGAGGCCAACTTCTCAATCTTTAGTTAAAGTTATGTCAATCAGTTCGACTCCCTTTAGGTATAGGAAATTTATGGAATTACAGTAAAGTTTAAGCATTTTAACTTTGCTCATTATGTGTGTAAATTTTATAAATGCTGGTTTACTGACGTGGTTTTGGAGTTTTGTCATGTTTTATTTTGTTAACAATTTATGTTTTAAAGTGACTTCTACGTTGGTGAGTTAATTAAATATACTGTACTTCCATGTTGTGTTGTTGGTTTAAAGAGTTTGTACTGTATTCAAACCTCCTACCACTTCAGACTAGTCAATACCCGTGTTTTAGTGGAGTAAATGTTACTCCTCCACAGGTAGATCTGGAGGGCTTGGGGCTTTGAATCCTGTACTTTTTGTGTTGTTTGGTCTCTGGCCATGGGAGGCCATAAAAACCCTTGTAATAGTTTGGGTTGTGGCCAAGGTAGGCCACAAGACCCTTGTAATAGTTTGGTCTGTGGCCAAGGGAGGACACAAGACCCTTGTAATAGTTTGGTCTGTGGCCAAGGGAGGCCACAAGACCCTTGTAATAGTTTAGGTTGTGGCCAAGGTAAGCCAGAAGACCCTTGTAATAGTTTGGTCTGTGGCCAAGGGAGGCCAGAAGACACTTGTAATAGTTTGGTCTGTGGCCAAGGGAGGCCAGAAGACCCTTGTAATAGTTGGTCTGTGGCCAAGGGAGGCCAGAAGACCCTTGTAATAGTTTGGGCTGTGGCCAAGGGGAGGCCACAAAACCCTTGTAATAGTTTGGTCTGTGGCCAAGGAAGGCCACAAGACACTTGTAATAGTTTGGGCTGTGGCCAAGGGGAGGCCACAGGACCCTTGTAATAGTTTGGTCTTTGGCCAAGGAAGGCCACAAGACCTTGTAATAGGTTGGGTTGTGGCCAAGGGAGGCCACAAGACCCTTGTAATAGGTTGGGCTATGCGAAGTGAGGCCATCAGCCCTTGATGAATAGTTGGGCTATGGCCAAGTGAGGCCATCAGCCCCTTGATGAATATGTTGGGCTATGGCCAAGGTAGGCCAAGCCGTTGATGAATTTTTAGGCTATGGCCAAGGTAGGCCATCAGCCGTTTCATGAATTGTTGGGCTATGGCCAAGGGGAGGCCATCAGCCGTTGATGAATTGTTGGGCTATGGCCAAGGGTAGGCCATCAGCCTTTAGAGTAGAGTAGTTGTTTGTACGTGTCACTGTCTAACCATATAATTTTTGGCACAAAATATGTGCACAGAATCAGAGCGCAGCAATAAAAGCTTTTACTCTCCGATCCTTGGTTATGTTTAGACAGGTTGTTCTGTTTGAGACACATGAAAGAGTAGAGTGTGTGTGTGTGTGTGTGTGTGTGTGTGTGGTGTGTGTGTGTGTGTGTTGTGCTTCATCAGAATCCAGTTGGTCTTCAAAACTTGGATTCACTCCAATGAATTTAATACCCGTAGTTATGAATGAGTAAAGGTTGTGTATGATAGTATCCTACAGGTAGGTCTGGAAGGTTTGGGGGTTTTGAAGGAATCCAATCTGTTTGCAAGGAATGTATGTGTCTGTTGATGAAATCTGTGTGATTCTTCCTTTAAAAGAAGAATGGATGTTTGGAGTCGTATGTATATATTATATACTGTACCGTACGTATGTGTGTAAATGTGTATTTTGTTATAGGGTTTTATTTTTGGGTTTTGGAATAGGTTAATCATTTGGTCGAGTAAAGATCCTCAAACGTTGCATTTGAGACCTTATATCAAGCCTTGTCTGTTTATGCCTATATCTCAAATAGGATTTGGAATAGGTTGGGCCTATATGTCAAATAGGACTTGGAATAGGTTGGGCCTATATGTCAAATAGGACTTGGAATAGGTTTGTGCCTATATGTCATATAGGATTTGGAATAGGTTGGGCCTATATGTCAAATAGGACTTGGTATGCCTATATGTCAAATAGGAATTGAAATAGGTTGGGCCTATATGTCAAATAGGACTTGGTATAGGTTGGGCCTATATGTCAAATAGGACTTGGAATAGGTTGGGCCTATATGTCCAATAGGACTTGGTATAGGTTGGGCCTATATGTCAAATGGGACTTGGAATAGGTTGGGCCTACATGTCAAATAGGACTTGGTATGCCTATATGTCAAATAGGATTTGGAATAGGTTGGGCCTATATGTCAAATAGGACTTGGTATGCCTATGTGTCAAATAGGATTTGGAATAGGTTGGGCCTATATGTCAAATAGGAATTGGAATAGGTTGGGCCTATATGTCAAATAGGACTTGGTATAGGTTGGGCCTATATGTCAAATAGAACTTGGAATAGGTTGGGCCTATATGTCAAATAGGACTTGGAATAGGTTGGGCCTATATGTCAAATAGACTAGGTATAGGTTGGGCCTATATGTCAAATAGGACTTGGAATAGGTTGGACCTATATGTCAAATAGGACTTGAAATAGGTTGGGCCTATATGTCAAATAGGACTTGGTATGCCTATATGTCAAATAGGAATTGGAATAGGTTGGGCCTATATGTCAAATATGACTTGGAATAGGTTGGGCCTATATGTCAAATAGGACTTGGTATGCCTATATGTCATATAGGATTTGGAATAGGTTGGGCCTATATGTCAAATAGGACTTGGTATGCCTATGTGTCGAATAGGATTTGGAATAGGTTGGGCCTATATGTCAACTAGGAATTGGAATAGGTTGGGCCTATATGTCAACTAGGACTTGGTATAGGTTGGGCCTATATGTCAAATAGGACTTGGAATAGGTTGGGCCTATATGTCAAATAGGAATTGGAATAGGTTTGGCCTATATGTCAATAGGACTTGGTATAGGTTGGGGCTATATGTCAAATAGGACTTGGAATAGGTTGGGCCTATATGTCAAATAGGACTTGGAATAGGTTGGGCCTATATGTCAAATAGGACTTGGTATGCCTATATGTCAAATAGGATTTGGAATAGGTTGGGCCTATATGTCAAATAGGACTTGGTATGCCTATATGTCAAATAGGACTTGGAATAGGTTGGCCCTATATGTCAAATAGGACTTGGAATAGGTTGGGCCTATATGTCAAATAGGACTTGGTATGCTATATGTCAAATAGGATTTGGAATAGGTTGGGCCTATATGTCAAATAGGACTTGGTATGCCTATTGTCAAATGGAATTTGGAATAGGTTGGGCCTATATGTCAAATAGGAATTGGAATAGGTTGGGCCTATATGTCAAATAGGACTTGGTATATGTTGGGCATATATGTCAAATAGGACTTGGAATAGTTTGGGCCTATATGACAAATAGGACTTGGAATAGGTTGGGCCTATATGTCAAATAGGACTTGGTATAGGTTGGGCCTATATGTCAAATAGGACTTGGAATAGGTTGGGCCTATATGTCAAATAGGACTTGGAATAGGTTGGGCCTGTATGTCAAATAGGAATTGGTATGCCTATATGTCGAATAGGAATTGGAATAGGTTGGGCCTATATGTCAAATAGGACTTGGAATAGGTTGGGCCTATATGTCAAATAGGACTTGGAATAGGTTGGGCCTATATGTCAAATAGGACTTGGTATGCCTATATGTCAAATAGGACTTGGAATAGGTTGGGCCTGTATGTCAAATAGGACTTGGTATGCTATATGTCAAATAGGAATTGGAATAGGTTGGGCCTATATGTCAAATAGGACTTCGAATATGTTGGGCCTATATGTCAAATAGGACATGGAATAGGTTGGGCCTATATGTAAATAGGACTTGGAATAGGTTGGGCCTATATGTCAAATAGGACTTGGAATAGGGTCACTAATAGGTGTTAGGTGGGTGTAGGTTTGAATTTGTGCAATTGCTTTAGGTCTTTGTGATGTTACAGTTCTGAGTCGAATTTTGTGATGTTACAGTTCTGAGTCGAATTTTGTGATGTTACAGTTCTTAGTCGAATTTTGTGATGTTAATGAGTCTTATGAGTAAGTTAAATTGCTGAAATAAATTTTATAACCTACACCACAGGGTCAATTATAAATTTAGTGTTTTTAGTTAGGATAGGCCTTGAGTGTAAAGAGTAAGTCCTACTTTAAGAGGTAGGCCTATTATGTAATGTAAAGTTAGATGGGCCTACTAAATATGCATATTTGTTGGGCCTACCAAGTAGGCTTATGTTTGGGCCTATTATTTTATAGGACCTTAAATTAGTTAAGCCTGTTAAATTAGTAAGGCTTTGTTTTGAGTTTGAAGAGTAGGACCTATTAAATAGGCTTAATGTTGTGGGCCTATTTTTATAGGACCTAAATTGAGTTATGCTTGTTAAATGAACAAGCCTTTTTTTCGTTAGTGTAAAGGTAAATGGATCGGTTCCCAGTTACATAGGCTACTATATGAAAAAACTATAGTGGGGTTATGGTTGAAATTGGGGTTAGGCCAAATGAGCTAAGTCTAGCCACTGCGTGTCAGTGTAAATTTTAGAGGGGTTAGTTCCCCATACACAGGGCCACCATGTGAAAAAAACTATAGTGGATTATGATTGAAATTGGGGTTAGGCCTAATGAGCTAACCTAGCCACTGTGTGTGTTTCAGTGTAAATTTTAGAGGGGTTAGTTCCCCATACACATGGCCACCATATGAAAAAACTATAGTGGGGTTACGGTTGAAATTGGGGTTAGGCCTAATGAGCTAAGCCTAGCCACTGCGTGTCAGGGTAAATTTTAGAGGGGTTAGTTCCCCACACGCAGGGCCTTCTTGTGAAAAAACTATATAGGGCTATGGGTTGATTGCCTGTGCCCTCATCCGTTGGAAATTTCCAGCAGACTTCAGTGGAAGGTTACCGACAAAAGCCCTATGTTTTTTCGTTAGAGAGTTATGAATATGAAAGTCTTTAAAGGACCTCTTTATATTTAATTGTTTACGGTAATTTTTAGCGTCGGGATTTTAGACGCCTATATTAATGAAAATGAAATTTCCTCACCTTAATTTTGATGGGTCCTTGGTTTGCTTCGATGTAGGGCGTTACGATCATTTTCGGTGTAGGGCCGCCACGATGGAGTTACGCGACGAATTTACTTGAGGTAATTATATAGGCAGTCACAATATAAACACTTTTAGGGATACGCCTACCCTGAAGTTTATCATAAGGAATTCACTCAGAACTTTAGGGAAGACAAAAGCACACCCTCCCTGTTTAAAGCGTTCGCTGTAACATAAACAGCCCTGAGGCCACTCCTTTAATATATCTTCATATTTCATTATAAATTGCTGATTTGAAAAGGTTGTTGACTCTTTCTCTCTTGTATTTTGCATGGGTTAGCAAATGGAAAATTTCGTTCACGTGAAATAAATGAAGGTTTCTCGTGCTTATACAGACCCGACGCCTACATACGGTTTCTATGTATGTATGGCAATCATTTCATTCCCATTAGGTTATGTCGCCAATCCCGAGCCAATTTTGTACAGATATTTATTTCAATTAATTAATAATTTATATTTAATTATGAAATAAAGGTATCACAGATGATACCAAGTTGTAAGCGCGTATAGTTTTCGATATACTGGGGGGGGGGGGCTGAGAAAAATTTGTATGTTATAATCAAATTTTTGATAAATTATGTTTTAAACCATGTGAAATGGATTGAAAAGAATGAAATAGGAATTTAGGAAGAGAGAGTTTACTCAAGACCTATTTAAATATAAAAGTTCAAGAGGCCAACTTCTCAAGTTTAGTTAAAGTTATGTCAATCAGTTCGACTCCCTTTAGGTAGAGGAAATTTATGGAATTACAGTAAAGTTATTAAGCATTTTAACTTTGCTCATATGTGTGTAAATTTTATAAATGCTGGTTTACTGACGTGGTTTTGGAGTTTTGTCATGTTTTATTTTGTTAACAATTTATGTTTTAAAGTGACTTCTACGTGGTGAGTTAATTAAAATATACTGTACTTCCATGTTGTTTGTTTGGTTTAAGAGTTTGTACTGTATTCAAACCTCCTACCACTTCAGACTAGTCAATACCCGTAGTTTTAGTGGAGTAAATGTTACTCCTCCACAGGTAGATCTGGAGGGCTTGGGGCTTTGAATCCTGTACTGTTTTTGTGTTGTTTGGTCTCTGGCCATGGGAGGCCATAAAACCCTTGTAATAGTTTGGGTTGTGGCCAAGGTAGGCCACAAGACCCTTGTAATAGTTTGGTCTGTGGCCAAGGGAGGCCACAAGACCCTTGTAATAGTTTGGTCTGTGGCCAAGGGAGGCCACAAGACCCTTGTAATAGTTTAGGTGTGGCCAAGGTAAGCCAGAAGACCCTTGTAATAGTTTGGTCTGTGGCCAAGGGAGGCCAGAAGACCCTTGTAATAGTTTGGTCTGTGGCCAAGGGAGGCCAGAAGACCCTTGTAATAGTTTGGTCTGTGGCCAAGGGAGGCCAGAAGACCCTTGTAATAGTTTGGGCTGTGGCCAAGGGGAGGCCACAAAACCCTTGTAATAGTTTGGTCTGTGGCCAAGGAAGGCCACAAGACCTTGTAATAGTTTGGGCTGTGGCCAAGGGGAGGCCACAGGACCCTTGTAATAGTTTGGTCTTGGCCAAGGAAGGCCACAAGACCTTTGTAATAGTTTGGGTTGTGGCCAAGGGGAGGCCACAAGACCCTTGTAATAGGTTGGGCTATGGCCAAGTGAGGCCATCAGCCCCTTGATGAATATGTTGGGCTATGGCCAAGTGAGGCCATCAGGCCCTTGATGAATATGTTGGGCTATGGCCAAGGTAGGCTAAGCCGTTTTGATGAATTTTTTGGGCTATGGCCAAGGTAGGCCATCAGCCGTTTCATGAATTGTTGGGCTATGGCCAAGGGGAGGCCATCAGCCGTTTGATGAATTGTTGGGCTATGGCCAAGGGTAGGCCATCAGCCCTTTAGAGTAGAGTAGTTTGTTTGTACGTGTCACTGTCTAACCATATAATTTTTGGCACAAAATTATGGCACAGAATCAGAGCGCAGCAATAAAAGCTTTACTCTCCGATCCTTGGTTATGTTTAGACAGGTTGTTGTGTTTGAGACACATGGAAAGAGTAGAGTGTGTGTGTGTGTGTGTGTGTGTGTGTGTGTGTGTGTGTGGTTGCATTCCTCAGAATCAGTTGGTTCAAAACTGGATTCACCACTCCAATGAAGTTAATACCCGTAGTTATGAATGAGTAAAGGGTGTGTATGATAGTATCCTACAGGTAGGTCTGGAAGGTTTGGGGGTTTGAAGGAATCCAATCTGTTTGCAAGGAATGTATGTTGTCTGTCATGAAATCTGTTGTGATTCTTCCTTAAAAGAAGAATTGGATATTTGGAGTCGTATGTATATATTTATATACTGTACCGTACGTATGTGTGTAAATGTGTATTTTGTTATAGGGTTTTATTTTTGGGTTTTGGATTAGGTAATCAATTTGGCGAGTAATGATCATCAAACGTTGCATTTGAGACCCTTATATCAAGCCTTGTCTGTTTTATGCCTATATGTCAAATAGGATTGGAATAGGTTGGGCCTATATGTCAAATAGGACTTGGAATAGGTTGGGCCTATATGTCAAATAGGACTTGGAATAGGTTGGGCTATATGTCAAATAGGATTGGAATAGGTTGGGCCTATATGTCAAATAGGACTTGGTATGCCTATATGTCAAATAGGAATTGAAATAGTTGGGCCTATATGTCAAATAGGAATTGGATAGGTTTGGCCTATATGTCAAATAGGACTGGTATAGGTTGGGCTATATGTCAAATAGGACTTGGAATAGGTTGGGCCTATATGTCAAATAGGATTGGAATAGGTTGGGCCTATATGTCAAATAGGACTTGGTATGCCTATATGTCAAATAGGATTGGAATAGGTTGGGCCTATATGTCAAATAGGACTTGGTATGCCTATATGTCAAATAGGACTTGGAATAGGTTGGCCTATATGTCAAATAGGACTTGGAATAGGTTGGGCCTATATGTCAAATAGGACTTGGTATGCCTATATGTCAAATAGGATTTGGAATAGGTTGGGCCTATATGTCAAATAGGACTTGTATGCCTATGTGTCAAAGGAATTTGGAATAGGTTGGGCCTATATGTCAAATAGGAATTGGAATAGGTTGGGCCTATATGTCAAATAGGACTTGGAATAGGTTGGGCCTATATGTCAAATAGGACTTGGAATAGGTTGGGCCTATATGTCAAATAGGACTTGGTATAGGTTGGGCCTATATGTCAAATAGGACTTGGAATAGGTTGGGCCTATATGTCAAATAGGACTTGGAATAGGTTGGGCCTGTATGTCAAATAGGAATTGGTATGCCTATATGTCAAATAGGATTGGAATAGGTTGGGCCTATATGTCAAATAGGACTTGGAATAGGTTGGGCCTATATGTCAAATAGGACTTGGAATAGGTTGGGCCTATATGTCAAATAGGACTTGGTATGCCTATATGTCAAATAGGACTTGGAATAGGTTGGGCCTGTATGTCAAATAGGACTTGGTATGCCTATATGTCAAATAGGAATTGGAATAGGTTGGGCCTATATGTCAAATAGGATTGGAATAGGTTGGGCCTATATGTCAAATAGGACTTGGAATAGGTTGGGCCTATATGTCAAATAGGACTTGGAATAGGGTCACTAATAGGTGTTAGGTGGGTGTAGGTTTGAATTTGTGCAATTGCTTTAGGTCTTTATGATGTTACAGTTCTGAGTCGAATTTGTGATGTTACAGTTCTAGTCGAATTTTGTGATGTTACAGTTCTGAGTCGAATTTTGTGATGTTAATGAGTCTTATGAGTAAGTTAAATTGCTGAAATAAATTTTATAACCTACACCACAGGTTCAATTATAAATTTAGTGTTTTTAGTTAGGATAGGCCTTGAGTGTAAAGAGTAAGGCCTACTTTAATAGGTAGGCCTATTATGTAATGTAAAGTTAGGTGGGCCTACTAAATATGCTATTTTGGGCCTACCAAGTAGGCTTATGTTTGGGCCTATTATTTTATAGGACCTTAAATGAGTTAAGCCTGTTAAATTAGCAAGGCTTTGTTTTGAGTTTGAAGAGTAGGACCTATTAAATAGGCTTAATGTTGTGGGCCTATTTTTATAGACCTAAATTGAGTTATGCTTGTTAAATGAACAAGCCTTTGTTTTCGGTTAGTGTAAAGGTAAAGGGATCGGTTCCCAGTTACATAGGCCACTATATGAAAAAAACTATAGTGGGGTTATGGTTGAAATTGGGGTTAGGCCTAATGAGCTAAGCCTAGCCACTGCGTGTCAGTGTAAATTTTAGAGGGGTTAGTTCCCCATAGACAGGGCCACCATGTGAAAAAAACTATAGTGGATTATGTTGAAATTGGGGTTAGGCCTAATGAGCTAAGCCTAGCCACTGTGTTGTTTCAGTGTAAATTTTAGAGGGGTCAGTTCCCCATACACAGGGCCACCATATGAAAAAACTATAGTGGGGTTACGGTTGAAATTGGGGTTAGGCCTAATGAGCTAAGCCTAGCCACTGCGTGTCAGTGTAAATTTAGAGGGTTAGTTCCCCACACGCAGGGCCACCATGTGAAAAAACTATATAGGGCTATGGGTTGATTGCCTGTGCCCTCATCCGTTGGAAATTTCCAGCAGACTTCAGTGGAGGGTTACCGACAAAAGCCCTATGTTTTTTCGTTAGAGAGTTATGAATATGTAGGTCTTTAAAGGACCTCTTTATATTTAATTGTTTACGGTAATTTTTAGCGTCGGGATTTTAGACGCCTATATGTTAATGAAAATGAAATTGCCTCACCTTAATTTTGCTGGGTCCTTGGTTTGCTTCTCGGTGTAGGGCCGCCACGATGGAGTTACGCGACGAATTTACTTGAGGTAATTAATATAGGCAGTCACAATATAAACACTTTTAGGGATACGCCTATCCTGAAGTTTATCATAAGGAATTCACTCAGAACTTTAGGGAAGACAAAAGCACACCCTCCCTGTTTAAAGCGTTCGCTGTAACATAAACAGCCCTGAGGCCACTCCTTTAATATATCTTCATATTTCATTATAAATTGCTGATTTGACAAAGGTTGTTGACTCTTTCTCTCTTGTATTTTGCATGGGTTAGCAAATGGAAAATTTCGTTCACGTGAAATAAATGAAGGTTTCTCGTGGTTATACAGACCCGACGCCTACATACGGTTTCTATGTATGTATGGCAATCATTTCATTCCCATTAGGCTATGTCGCCAATCCCGAGCCAATTTTGTATAGATATTTAATTCAATTAATTAATAATTTATATTTAATTATGAAATAAAGGTATCACATATGATACCAAGTTGTAAGCGCGTATAGTTTTTCGATATACTGGGGGGGGGGGGGGGGCGGAGAAAATTTGTATGTTATAATCAAATTTTTGATAAACTGTGTTTTAAACCATGTGAAATGGATTGAAAAGAATGAAATAGGAATTTAGGAAGAGAGAGTTTACTCAAGACCTATTTAAATATAAAAGTTCAAGAGGCCAACTTCTCAAGTTTAGTTAAAGTTATGTCAATCAGTTCGACTCCCTTTAGGTATAGGAAATTTATGGAAATTACAGTAAAGTTATTAAGCATTTTAACTTTGCTCATTATGTGTGTAAATTTTATAAATGCTGGTTTACTGACGTGGTTTTGGAGTTTTGTCATGTTTTGTTTTGTTAACAATTTATGTTTTAAAGTGACTTCTACGTTGGTGAGTTAATTAAAATATACTGTACTTCCATGTTGTGTTGTTTGGTTTAAAGAGTTTGTACTGTATTCAAACCTCCTACCACTTCAGACTAGTCAATACCCGTAGTTTTAGTGGAGTAAATGTTACTCCTCCACAGGTAGATCTGGAGGGCTTGGGGCTTTGAATCCTGTACTGTTTTTGTGTTGTTTGGTCTCTGGCCATGGGAGGCCATAAAACCCTTGTAATAGTTTGGGTTGTGGCCAAGGTAGGCCACAAGACCCTTGTAATAGTTTGGTCTGTGGCCAAGGGAGGCCACAAGACCCTTGTAATAGTTTGGTCTGTGGCCAAGGGAGGCCACAAGACCCTTGTAATAGTTTAGGTTGTGGCCAAGGTAAGCCAGAAGACCCTTGTAATAGTTTGGTCTGTGGCCAAGGGAGGCCAGAAGACCCTTGTAATAGTTTGGTCTTTGGCCAAGGGAGGCCAGAAGACCCTTGTAATAGTTTGGTCTGTGGCCAAGGGAGGCCAGAAGACCCTTGTAATAGTTTGGGCTGTGGCCAAGGGGAGGCCACAAAACCCTTGTAATAGTTTGGTCTGTGGCCAAGGAAGGCCACAAGACCCTTGTAATAGTTTGGGCTGTGGCCAAGGGGAGGCCACAGGACCCTTGTAATAGTTTGGTCTTTGGCCAAGGAAGGCCACAAGACCTTTGTAATAGTTTGGGTTGTGGCCAAGGGGAGGCCACAAGACCCTTGTAATAGGTTGGGCTATGGCCAAGTGAGGCCATCAGCCCCTTGATGAATATGTTGGGCTATGGCCAAGTGAGGCCATCAGCCCTTGATGAATATGTTGGGCTATGGCCAAGGTAGGCCAAGCCGTTTTGATGAATTTTTGGGCTATGGCCAAGGTAGGCCATCAGCCGTTTATGAATTGTTGGGCTATGGCCAAGGGAGGCCATCAGCCGTTTGATGAATTGTTGGGCTATGGCCAAGGCTAGGCCATCAGCCCTTTAGAGTAGAGTAGTTTGTTTGTACGGTCACTGTCTAACCATATAATTTTTGGCACAAAATTATGTGCACAGAATCAGAGCGCAGCATATAAAAGCTTTTACTCTCCGATCCTTGGTTATGTTTAGACAGTTGTTGTGTTTGAGACACATGGAAAGAGTAGAGTGAGTGTGTGTGTGTGTGTGTGTGTGTGTGTGTGTGTGTTGCATTCCTCAGAATCCAGTTGGTCTTCAAAACTTGGATTCACCACTCCAATGAAGTTAATACCCGTAGTTATGAATGAGTAAAGGTTGTGTATGATAGTATCCTACAGGTAGGTCTGGAAGGTTTGGGGGTTTTGAAGGAATCCAATCTGTTTGCAAGGAATGTATGTGTCTGTTCATGAAATCTGTTGTGATTCTTCCTTTAAAAGAAGAATTGGATATTTGGAGTCGTATGTATATTTATATACTGTACCGTACGTATGTGTGTAAATGTGTATTTTGTTATAGGGTTTTATTTTTGGGTTTTGGATTAGGTTAATCAATTTGGCCGAGTAATGATCCTCAAACGTTGCATTTGAGACCCTTATATCAAGCCTTGTCTGTTTTATGCCTATATGTCAAATAGGATTTGGAATAGGTTGGGCCTATATGTCAAATAGGACTTGGAATAGGTTGGGCCTATATGTCAAATAGGACTTGGAATAGGTTGGGCCTATATGTCAAATAGGATTTGGAATAGGTTGGGCCTATATGTCAAATAGGACTTGGTATGCCTATATGTCAAATAGGAATTGAAATAGTTGGGCCTATATGTCAAATAGGATGGAATAGGTTTGGCCTATATGTCAAATAGGACTTGGAATAGGTTGGGCCTATATGTCAAATAGGACTTGGTATGCCTATATGTCAAATAGGATTTGGAATAGGTTGGGCCTATATGTCAAATAGGACTTGGTATGCCTATATGTCAAATAGGACTTGGAATAGGTTGGCCCTATATGTCAAATAGGACTTGGAATAGGTTGGGCCTGTATGTCAAATAGGACTTGGTATGCCTATATGTCAAATAGGAATTGGAATAGGTTGGGCCTATATGTCAAATAGGACTTGGAATAGGTTGGGCCTGTATGTCAAATAGGACTTGGTATGCCTATATGTCAAATAGGATTGGAATAGGTTGGGCCTATATGTCAAATAGGAATTGGAATAGGTTGGGCCTATATGTCAAATAGGACTTGGAATAGGTTGGGCCTATATGTCAAATAGGACTTGGAATAGGGTCACTAATAGGTGTTAGGTGGGTGTAGGTTTGAATTTGTGCAATGCTTTAGGTTTATGATGTTACAGTTCTGAGTCGAATTTTGTGATGTTACAGTTCTAGTCGAATTTTGTGATGTTACAGTTCTGAGTCGAATTTTGTGATGTTAATGAGTCTTATGAGTAAGTTAAATTGCTGAAATAAATTTTATAACTACACCACAGGTTCAATTATAAATTTAGTGTTTTAGTTAGGATAGGCCTTGAGTGTAAAGAGTAAGGCCTACTTTAATAGGTAGGGCCTATTATGTAATGTAAAGTTAGGTGGGCCTACTAAATATGCCTATTTGTATGGGCCTACCAAGTAGGCTTATGTTTGGGCCTATTATTTTATAGGACCTTAAATGAGTTAAGCCTGTTAAATTAGCAAGGCTTTGTTTTGAGTTTGAAGAGTAGGACCTATTAAATAGGCTTAATGTTGTGGGCCTATTTTTATAGACCTAAATTGAGTTATGCTTGTTAAATGAACAAGCCTTTGTTTTCGGTTAGTGTAAAGGTAAAGGGATCGGTTCCAGTTACATAGGCCACTATATGAAAAAACTATAGTGGGGTTATGGTTGAAATTGGGGTTAGGCCTAATGAGCTAAGCCTAGCCACTGCGTGTCAGTGTAAATTTTAGAGGGGTTAGTTCCCCATAGACAGGGCCACCATGTGAAAAAAACTATAGTGGATTATGTTGAAATTGGGGTTAGGCCTAATGAGCTAAGCCTAGCCACTGTGTTGTGTTTCAGTGTAAATTTTAGAGGGTCAGTTCCCCATACACAGGGCCACCATATGAAAAAACTATAGTGGGGTTACGGTTGAAATTGGGGTTAGGCCTAATGAGCTAAGCCTAGCCACTGCGTGTCATGTAAATTTTAGAGGGGTTAGTTCCCCACACGCAGGGCCACCATGTGAAAAAACTATATAGGGCTATGGGTTGATTGCCTGTGCCCTCATCCGTTGGAAATTTCCAGCAGACTTCAGTGGAGGGTTACCGACAAAAGCCCTATGTTTTTTCGTTAGAGAGTTATGAATATGTAGGTCTTTAAAGGACCTTTTATATTTAATTGTTTACGGTAATTTTTAGCGTCGGGATTTTAGACGCCTATATGTTAATGAAAATGAAATATGCCTCACCTAATTTTGCTGGGTCCTTGGTGCTTCGATGTAGGGGCCGCCACGATGGAGTTACGCGACGAATTTACTTGAGGTAATTAATATAGCAGTCACAATATAAACACTTTTAGGGATACGCCTATCCTGAAGTTTATCATAAGGAATCACTCAGAACTTTAGGGAAGACAAAAGCACACCCTCCCTGTTTTAAAGCGTTCGCTGTAACATAAACAGCCTGAGGCCACTCCTTTAATATATCTTCATATTTCATTATAAATTGCTGATTTGACAAAGGTGTTGATCTTTCTCTCTTGTATTTTGCATGGGTTAGCAAAATGGAAAATTCGTTCACGTGAAATAAATGAAGGTTCTCGTGGTTATACAGACCCGACGCTACATACGGTTTCTATGTATGTATGGCAATCATTTCATTCCCATTAGGCTATGTCGCCAATCCCGAGCCAATTTTGTATAGATATTTAATTCAATAATTAATAATTTATATTTAATTATGAAATAAAGGTATCACATATGATACCAAGTTGTAAGCGCGTATAGTTTTTCCGATATACTGGGGGGGGGGGGGCGGAGAAAAATTTGTATGTTATAATCAAATTTTTGATAAACTGTGTTTTAAACCATGTGAAATGGATTGAAAAGAATGAAATAGGAAATTTAGGAAGAGAGAGTTACTCAAGACCTATTTAAATATAAAAGTTCAAGAGGCCAACTTCTCAAGTTTAGTTAAAGTTATGTCAATCAGTTCGACTCCCTTTAGGTATAGGAAATTTATGGAAATACAGTAAAGTTATTAAGCATTTTAACTTTGCTCATTATGTGTGTAAATTTTATAAATGCTGGTTACTGACGTGGTTTTGGAGTTTTGTCATGTTTTATTTTGTTAACAATTTATGTTTTTAAAGTGACTTCTACGTTGGTGAGTTAATTAAAATATACTGTACTTCCATGTTGTGTTGTTTGGTTTAAAGAGTTTGTACTGTATTCAAACTCCTACCACTTCAGATAGTCAATACCCGTAGTTTAGTGGAGTAAATGTTACTTCTCCACAGGTAGATCTGGAGGGCTTGGGCTTGAATCCTGTACTGTTTTGTGTTGTTTCGTCTTGGCCATGGGAGGCCATAAAACCCTTGTGATAGTTTGGTTGTGGCCAAGGTAGGCCACAAGACCCTTGTAATAGTTTTGGGTCTGGGCCAAGGGAGGCCACAAGAACCTTGTAATAGTTTGGTCTGTGGCCAAGGGAGGCCACAAGACCCTTGTAATAGTTTAGGTCTGTGGCCAAGGGAGCCACAAGACCCTTGTAATAGTTTGGTCTGTGGCCAAGGGAGGCCAGAAGACCCTTGTAATAGTTTGTCTTGGCCAAGGGAGGCCAGAAGAACCCTTGTAATATTGGTCTTTGGGCCAAGGGAGGCCACAGAAGACCCTTGTAATAGTTTGGTCTGTGGCCAAGGGAGGCCACAAGACCCTTGTAATAGTTTAGGTTGTGGCCAAGGTAAGCCAGAAGACCCTTGTAATAGTTTGGTCTGTGGCCAAGGGAGGCCAGAAGACCCTTGTAATAGTTTGGTCTTTGGCCAAGGGAGCCAGAAGACCCTTGTAATAGTTTGGTCTGTGGCCAAGGGAGGCCAGAAGACCCTTGTAATAGTTTGGGCTGTGGCCAAGGGGAGGCCACAAAACCCTTGTAATAGTTTGGTCTGTGGCCAAGGAAGGCCACAAGACCCTTGTAATAGTTTGGGCTGTGGCCAAGGGGAGGCCACAGGACCCTTGTAATAGTTTGGTCTTTGGCCAAGGAAGGCCACAAGACCTTTGTAATAGTTTGGGTTGTGGCCAAGGGGAGGCCACAAGACCCTTGTAATAGGTTGGGCTATGGCCAAGTGAGGCCATCAGCCCCTTGATGAATATGTTGGGCTATGGCCAAGTGAGGCCATCAGCTCCTTGATGAATATGTTGGGCTATGGCCAAGGTAGGCCAAGCCGTTTTGATGAATTTTTTGGGCTATGGCCAAGGTAGGCCATCAGCCGTTTCATGAATTGTTGGGCTATGGCCAAGGGGAGGCCATCAGCCGTTTGATGAATTGTTGGGCTATGGCCAAGGCTAGGCCATCAGCCCTTTAGAGTAGAGTAGTTTGTTTGTACGTGTCACTGTCTAACCATATAATTTTTGGCACAAAATTATGTGCACAGAATCAGAGCGCAGCTATAAAAGCTTTTACTCTCCGATCCTTGGTTATGTTTAGACAAGTTGTTGTGTTTGAGACACATGGAAAGAGTAGAGAGTGTGTGTGTGTGTGTGTGTGTGTGTGTGTGTGTGTGTGTTGCATTCCTCAGAATCCAGTTGGTCTTCAAAACTTGGATTCACCACTCCAATGAAGTTAATACCCGTAGTTATGAATGAGTAAAGGTTGTGTATGATAGTATCCTACAGGTAGGTCTGGAAGGTTTGGGGGTTTTGAAGGAATCCAATCTGTTTGCAAGGAATGTATGTGTCTGTTCATGAAATCTGTTGTGATTCTTCCTTTAAAAGAAGAATTGGATATTTGGAGTCGTATGTATATATTTATATACTGTACCGTACGTATGTGTGTAAATGTGTATTTTGTTATAGGGTTTTATTTTGGGTTTTGGATTAGGTTAATCAATTTGGCCGAGTAATGATCCTCAAACGTTGCATTTGAGACCCTTATATCAAGCCTTGTCTGTTTTATGCCTATATGTCAAATAGGATTTGGAATAGGTTGGGCCTATATGTCAAATAGGACTTGGAATAGGTTGGGCCTATATGTCAAATAGGACTTGGAATAGGTTGGGCCTATATGTCAAATAGGATTTGGAATAGGTTGGGCCTATATGTCAAATAGGACTTGGTATGCCTATATGTCAAATAGGAATTGAATAGTTGGGCCTATATGTCAAATAGGAATTGGAATAGGTTTGGGCCTATATGTCAAATAGGACTTGGAATAGGTTGGGCCTATATGTCAAATAGGACTTGGTATGCCTATATGTCAAATAGGATTTGGAATAGGTTGGGCCTATATGTCAAATAGGACTTGGTATGCCTATATGTCAAATAGGACTTGGAATAGGTTGGCCTATATGTCAAATAGGACTTGGAATAGGTTGGGCCTATATGTCAAATAGGACTTGGTTGGGCCTATATGTCAAATAGGAATTGGAATAGGTTGGGCCTATATGTCAAATAGGACTTGGAATAGGTTGGGCCTGTATGTCAAATAGGACTTGGTATGCCTATATGTCAAATAGGAATTGGAATAGGTTGGGCCTATATGTCAAATAGGACTTGGAATAGGTTGGGCCTATATGTCAAATAGGACTTGGAATAGGTTGGGCCTATATGTCAAATAGGACTTGGAATAGGGTCACTAATAGGTGTTAGGTGGGTGTAGGTTTGAATTTGTGCAATTGCTTTAGGTCTTTGTGATGTTACAGTTCTGAGTCGAATTTTGTGATGTTACAGTTCTAGTCGAATTTTGTGATGTTACAGTTCTGAGTCGAATTTTGTGATGTTAATGAGTCTTATGAGTAAGTTAAATTGCTGAAATAAATTTTATAACCTACACCACAGGTTCAATTATAAATTTAGTGTTTTTAGTTAGGATAGGCCTTGAGTGTAAAGAGTAAGGCCTACTTTAATAGGTAGGCCTATTATGTAATGTAAAGTTAGGTGGGCCTACTAAATATGCCTATTTGTTGGGCCTACCAAGTAGGCTTATGTTTGGGCCTATTATTTTATAGGACCTTAAATGAGTTAAGCCTGTTAAATTAGCAAGGCTTTGTTTTGAGTTTGAAGAGTAGGACCTATTAAATAGGCTTAATGTTGTGGGCCTATTTTTATAGGACCTAAATTGAGTTATGCTTGTTAAATGAACAAGCCTTTGTTTTCGGTTAGTGTAAAGGTAAAGGGATCGGTTCCCAGTTACATAGGCCACTATATGAAAAAACTATAGTGGGGTTATGGTTGAAATTGGGGTTAGGCCTAATGAGCTAAGCCTAGCCACTGCGTGTCAGTGTAAATTTTAGAGGGGTTAGTTCCCCATACACAGGGCCACCATGTGAAAAAAACTATAGTGGATTATGATTGAAATTGGGGTTAGGCCTAATGAGCTAAGCCTAGCCACTGTGTGTGTTTCAGTGTAAATTTTAGAGGGGTAGTTCCCCATACACAGGGCCACCATATGAAAAAACTATAGTGGGGTTACGGTTGAAATTGGGGTTAGGCCTAATGAGCTAAGCCTAGCCACTGCGTGTCAGTGTAAATTTTAGAGGGGTTAGTTCCCCACACGCAGGGCCACCATGTGAAAAAACTATATAGGGCTATGGGTTGATTGCCTGTGCCCTCATCCGTTGGAAATTTCGAGCAGACTTCAGTGGAGGGTTACCGACAAAAGCCCTATGTTTTTTCGTTAGAGAGTTATGAATATGTAGGTCTTTAAAGGACCTCTTTATATTTAATTGTTTACGGTAATTTTTAGCGTCGGGATTTTAGACGCCTATATGTTAATGAAAATGAAATTGCCTCACCTTAATTTTGCTGGGTCCTTGGTTTGCTTCGATGTAGGGCGTTACGATCATTTTCGGTGTAGGGCCGCCACGATGGAGTTACGCGACGAATTTACTTGAGGTAATTAATATAGGCAGTCACAATATAAACACTTTTAGGGATACGCCTATCCTGAAGTTTATCATAAGGAATTCACTCAGAACTTTAGGGAAGACAAAAGCACACCCTCCCTGTTTAAAGCGTTCGCTGTAACATAAACAGCCCTGAGGCCACTCCTTTAATATATCTTCATATTTCATTATAAATTGCTGATTTGACAAAGGTTGTTGACTCTTTCTCTCTTGTATTTTGCATGGGTTAGCAAATGGAAAATTTCGTTCACGTGAAATAAATGAAGGTTTCTCGTGGTTATACAGACCCGACGCCTACATACGGTTTCTATGTATGTATGGCAATCATTTCATTCCCATTAGGCTATGTCGCCAATCCCGAGCCAATTTTGTATAGATATTTAATTCAATTAATTAATAATTTATATTTAATTATGAAATAAAGGTATCACATATGATACCAAGTTGTAAGCGCGTATAGTTTTTCATATACTGGGGGGGGGGGGCGGAGAAAAATTTGTATGTTATAATCAAATTTTTGATAAACTGTGTTTTAAACCATGTGAAATGGATTGAAAAGAATGAAATAGGAATTTAGGAAGAGAGAGTTTACTCAAGACCTATTTAAATATAAAAGTTCAAGAGGCCAACTTCTCAAGTTTAGTTAAAGTTATGTCAATCAGTTCGACTCCCTTTAGGTATAGGAAATTTATGGAATTAAGTAAAGTTATTAAGCATTTTAACTTTGCTCATTATGTGTGTAAATTTTATAAATGCTGGTTTACTGACGTGGTTTTGGAGTTTTGTCATGTTTTATTTTGTTAACAATTTATGTTTTAAAGTGACTTCTACGTTGGTGAGTTAATTGAAATATACTGTACTTCCATGTTGTGTTGTTTGGTTTAAAGAGTTTGTACTGTATTCAAACCTCCTACCACTTCAGACTAGTCAATACCCGTAGTTTTAGTGGAGTAAATGTTACTCCTCCACAGGTAGATCTGGAGGGCTTGGGGCTTTGAATCCTGTACTGTTTTTGTGTTGTTTGGTCTCTGGCCATGGGAGGCCATAAAACCCTTGTAATAGTTTGGGTTGTGGCCAAGGTAGGCCACAAGACCCTTGTAATAGTTTGGTCTGTGGCCAAGGGAGGCCACAAGACCCTTGTAATAGTTTGGTCTGTGGCCAAGGGAGGCCACAAGACCCTTGTAATAGTTTAGGTTGTGGCCAAGGTAGGCCAGAAGACCCTTGTAATAGTTTGGTCTGTGGCCAAGGGAGGCCAGAAGACCCTTGTAATAGTTTGGTTGTGGCCAAGGGAGGCCAGAAGACCCTTGTAATAGTTTGGTCTGTGGCCAAGGGAGGCCAGAAGACCCTTGTAATAGTTTGGGCTGTGGCCAAGGGGAGGCCACAAAACCCTTGTAATAGTTTGGTCTGTGGCCAAGGAAGGCCACAAGACCCTTGTAATAGTTTGGGCTGTGGCCAAGGGGAGGCCACAGGACCCTTGTAATAGTTTGGTCTTTGGCCAAGGAAGGCCACAAGACCTTGTAATAGTTTGGGTTGTGGCCAAGGGAGGCCACAAGACCCTTGTAATAGGTTGGGCTATGGCCAAGTGAGGCCATCAGCCCCTTGATGAATATGTTGGGCTATGGCCAAGTGAGGCCATCAGCCCTTGATGAATATGTTGGGCTATGGCCAAGGTAGGCCAAGCCGTTTTGATGAATTTTTCGGCTATGGCCAAGGTAGGCCATCAGCCGTTTGATGAATTGTTGGGCTATGGCCAAGGGTAGGCCATCAGCCGTTTGATGAATTGTTGGGCTATGGCCAAGGGTAGGCCATCAGCCCTTTAGAGTAGAGTAGTTTGTTTGTACGTGTCACTGTCTAACCATATAATTTTTGGCACAAAATTATGTGCACAGAATCAGAGCGCAGCAATAAAAGCTTTTACTCTCCGATCCTTGGTTATGTTTAGACAGTTGTTGTGTTTGAGACACATGGAAAGAGTAGAGAGTGTGTGTGTGTGTGTGTGTGTGTGTGTGTGTTGCATTCCTCAGAATCCAGTTGGTCTTCAAAACTTGGATTCACCACTCCAATGAAGTTAATACCCGTAGTTATGAATGAGTAAAGGTTGTGTATGATAGTATCCTACAGGTAGGTCTGGAAGGTTTGGGGGTTTTGAAGGAATCCAATCTGTTTGCAAGGAATGTATGTGTCTGTTGATGAAATCTGTTGTGATTCTTCCTTTAAAAGAAGAATTGGATTTGGGTCGTATGTATATATTTATATACTGTACCGTACGTATGTGTGTAAATGTGTATTTTGTTATAGGGTTTTATTTTTGGGTTTTGGATTAGGTTAATCAATTTGGCCGAGTAAGATCCTCAAACGTTGCATTTGAGACCCTTATATCAAGCCTTGTCTGTTTTATGCCTATATGTCAAATAGGATTTGGAATAGGTTGGGCCTATATGTCAAATAGGACTTGGAATAGGTTGGGCCTATATGTCAAATAGGACTTGGAATAGGTTGGGCCTATATGTCAAATAGGATTTGGAATAGGTTGGGCCTATATGTCAAATAGGACTTGGAATAGGTTGGGCCTATATGTCAAATAGGATTGGAATAGGTTGGGCCTATATGTCAAATAGGACTTGGTATGCCTATATGTCAAATAGGAATTGAATAGGTTGGGCCTATATGTCAAATAGGACTTGGAATAGGTTGGCCTATATGTCAAATAGGACTTGGAATAGGTTGGGCCTATATGTCAAATAGGACTTGGTATGCCTATATGTCAAATAGGAATTGGAATAGGTTGGGCCTATATGTCAAATAGGACTTGGTATGCCTATATGTCAAATAGGACTTGGAATAGGTTGGCCTATATGTCAAATAGGACTTGGAATAGGTTGGGCCTATGTCAAATAGGACTTGGTATGCCTATATGTCAAATAGGATTGGAATAGGTTGGGCCTATATGTCAAATAGGACTTGGAATAGGTTGGGCCTATATGTCAAATAGGACTTGGTATGGGCCTATATGTCAAATAGGAATTGGAATAGGTTGGGCCTATATGTCAAATAGGACTTGGAATAGGTTGGGCCTATATGTCAAATAGGACTTGGAATAGGTTGGGCCTATATGTCAAATAGGACTTGGAATAGGGTCACTAATAGGTGTTAGGTGGGTGTAGGTTTGAATTTGTGCAATTGCTTTAGGTCTTTATGATGTTACAGTTCTGAGTCGAATTTTGTGATGTTACAGTTCTAGTCGAATTTTGTGATGTTACAGTTCTGAGTCGAATTTTGTGATGTTAATGAGTCTTATGAGTAAGTTAAATTGCTGAAATAAATTTTATAACCTACACCACAGGTTCAATTATAAATTTAGTGTTTTTAGTTAGGATAGGCCTTGAGTGTAAAGAGTAAGGCCTACTTTAATAGGTAGGCCTATTATGTAATGTAAAGTTAGGTGGGCCTACTAAATATGCCTATTTATTGGGCCTACCAAGTAGCTTATGTTTGGGCCTATTATTTTATAGGACTTAAATGAGTTAAGCCTGTTAAATTAGCAAGGCTTTGTTTTGAGTTTGAAGAGTAGGACCTATTAAATAGGCTTAATGTTGTGGGCCTATTTTTATAGGACCTAAATTGAGTTATGCTTGTTAAATGAACAAGCCTTTGTTTTCGGTTAGTGTAAAGGTAAAGGGATAGGTTCCCAGTTACATAGGCCACTATATGAAAAAACTATAGTGGGGTTATGGTTGAAATTGGGGTTAGGCCTAATGAGCTAAGCCTAGCCACTGCGTGTCAGTGTAAATTTTAGAGGGGTTAGTTCCCCATAGACAGGGCCACCATGTGAAAAAAACTATAGTGGATTATGGTTGAAATTGGGGTTAGGCCTAATGAGCTAAGCCTAGCCACTGTGTGTGTTTCAGTGTAAATTTTAGAGGGGTCAGTTCCCCATACACAGGGCCACCATATGAAAAAACTATAGTGGGGTTACGGTTGAAATTGGGGTTAGGCCTAATGAGCTAAGCCTAGCCACTGCGTGTCAGTGTAAATTTTAGAGGGGTTAGTTCCCCACACGCAGGGCCACCATGTGAAAAAACTATATAGGGCTATGGGTTGATTGCCTGTGCCCTCATCCGTTGGAAATTTCGAGCAGACTTCAGTGGAGGGTTACCTACAAAAGCCCTATGTTTTTTCGTTAGAGAGTTATGAATATGTAGGTCTTTAAAGGACCTCTTTATATTTAATTGTTTACGGTAATTTTAGCGTCGGGATTTTAGACGCCTATATGTTAATGAAAATGAAATTGCCTCACCTTAATTTTGCTGGGTCCTTGGTTTGCTTCGATGTAGGGCGTTACGATCATTTTCGGTGTAGGGCCGCCACGATGGAGTTACGCGACGAATTTACTTGAGGTAATTAATATAGGCAGTCACAATATAAACACTTTTAGGGATACGCCTATCCTGAAGTTTATCATAAGGAATTCACTCAGAACTTTAGGGAAGACAAAAGCACACTCTCCCTGTTTAAAGCGTTCGCTGTAACATAAACAGCCCTGAGGCCACTCCTTTAATATATCTTCATATTTCATTATAAATTGCTGATTTGACAAAGGTTGTTGACTCTTTCTCTCTTGTATTTTGCATGGGTTAGCAAATGGAAAATTTCGTTCACGTGAAATAAATGAAGGTTTCTCGTGGTTATACAGACCCGACGCCTACATACGGTTTCTATGTATGTATGGCAATCATTTCATTCCCATTAGGCTATGTCGCCAATCCCGAGCCAATTTTGTATAGATATTTAATTCAATTAATTATAATTTATATTTAATTATGAAATAAAGGTATCACATATGATACCATGTGTAAGCGCGTATAATTTTTCCATAGATAGGCTTTTAGAGAACCTTAACTTAACATTAGGTAAAAAGGAATACTGAAGCTCTTATTTTTTCATACTTATTATTGCAAAGGTATTTCTAAAATGAATTATTATATCCCAAATGTAGTTATTACTGATATTTTGGCATTTAAAATTAAAAATGGCATAATAAAAAAACATTTCAAATAAATTTTGATTCTGGTCGCCACATAAATGTATTTCATATTGGATGGCAAATTACACCAACAAATAGAACTATGAGTTCATCACTAACAGGTACCAAGCTAAAGGTTTCTCCGCCATTGTGAAAATTTTTCGCTTCAACAATGTCGAAACATTCAAACCCACGCTATAGAAAAGATACGAATGGAGTGTATTACTGTAGATATAAAAGATACATGGAGGACACTTTTGTTATTTAAAAATAAAGTATATTCGGACAATTTCCAAAATTACTTTAACATCTAACACACACAAAATTCATCACAGAAGGGGACTTAGTAATTAATTATATCACTTTTAGACATACAGTAAAAGTCACCAAATGAAATAATGTAGTTATCACTTTAGGTTTAGTTTATCGAAAATCCATTTACACAGCGACAACATACAATAAAGAGATAAATCCGATTTGAACTGGTTTAAACGAGTTTCAGCTTGTTTTTTAAGTCGTAAAAACATTTTCAGCACCTCTTATAAATCTTACTACCGAATATACAATTGTTATAATGGACGTGTAATAAATATTACTTGTCCATGGTCACTCGCGTTAATATAATTCAAATCAGATTTGTCTCTTCACTCGCGTTACTTTATACACACCCTGAACCTACAGTATACATAATTAATAACATAAGACACATAATTCATTACTGCTTTATTCATGTTTTTATTCATTTTTATTCGTGTTCATCAATTTTCTATGAAAGATTCCCAAAAAAGGTTTCTCCCAAACATTTCTTTTATGAACAAACCAGAAATTTTTTAATAATTTCTCGTACTGTTCGGAATCAAACTAAGTTTAAGGATTTACACCTTTATTTTGCAGTTACTGTAATATTTAGCGAGCTCGCCAATGGCATCGATGATTGCTTTGAGCCTGTTGGGTATGAACATAAAAACGTTTTGGCACAACTCCAGGGCCATTGCGGTCTACCAAACTGTTTTTGTGGCAAAACAAACATCTTCATGGAATCCTGGATTCTTTTTTTGGACTTTCACTTTCAAATTCACCGATTCTCAATCGGATTCGGATCAGTTGAAAAGGGGATGTCCTAAGAAAACCGGCATTTCAGGATGAATAAAAATAATAAGATGGCGAGTACTTTTAACTACTGTAAACTACTTGTCATACCAGCATAACAAACAGGTTTGGAAGACCAAGCTCACGTCATCAATGGTTCAACAGTACACTAAAAAAGTATATAGTATTTTAGCGTTGACAATTCAGAACACAAGCAAAGGAATTCTAAAATTCGTATCTGTTTTGTGTCGCAGTGGTGTAATGTGACGTATTCCATTAGTACCAAAAATGATGACAGCGCTGATCATGAGAGAGAGAGAGAGAGAGAGGAGAGAGAGAGAGAGAGAGAGAGAGAGAGAGAGAGAGAGAGAGAGAGTTACAAGGACAAGGAGTTACGAAAGAGGAGCCTCAAAGACCTCCCGGTCCACTCTGGGAGATTCCTGTTGTTAAACAAGTTTATTTTTCTTTCAACTATCCTAGCAGTAGTAGCAAACTGGATAGAAAAGTAGAAGGCTCTCTCCCCACCCTCTGCTCCCTCCCTGCCAGAGGCAGGTAGGAAAAAGGTTGAAGAAAATACCTTGACCCTGGAAAAGTAGCCAAGGAAATTTTACAGGAAAGTGGAGAATATATAAATAGCTCTATATTTAGCATGCTCACAGAGACACCATGCAAGCGAACTCCTGCAGAGTTATGTTATGTTTTAGTCTTAAACTATGAGAGTATTCAGTACTTTGTCTAGCCTATTTTTAAACACATTTACACTGTGACTGGAAACAACCTCTGAGGGAAGTTGGTTCCAGATATTAACTATTTTATAGGAAAAGAAATTCCCGCAGACGGAGGTCCTAAATGTCTTTAGTTCCAGTTTAAACCCATTATTTCTTGTCGGATTGGCATTAAGTGAGAATAAGTTCCTGTAATCTACCCTGTCTATTCCATTGAGCATCTTGAAGACTTGAATAAGCTGACCCCGCAACCTCCTCGTCTCTAAGGTAAACAGATTTAGGCGCTCCAATCTCCGTTGGTAGCTTTGCATTCTCATTGAAGGGATCAATTTTGTAGCCCTTGCTTGTACTCTTTCTAACCTTTCTATGTCCTTCCTGAGGGATGGAGACCAAAAGTGCGTGCAGTATTCCAGTTAAGGTCTGACTAGTGAATTATAAAAAGACATTACAGTCTCCTTGTTTCGAAAATGGAACTGTCTTTTAATATAACCTAATATTTTTAAGGCCCTTTTTTCGACTTCTGCACAGTGCTTCGACGGTTTCAGATCGTTGCTGATATAGACTCCTAAGTCTTTCTCTAGATCGGTCTCAGTCAAGTTCCTTCCCAAGAGAGAGTAATCGGTCTTCGGGTTTTTATAACCTATGTGCATTACCTTACATTTGTCCAAGTTGAATGGCATCTGCCAAGTAGCAGACCATTCGCCCAACCTGTCAAGATCGTTCTGAAGCGTTCTTACGCCCTCCTCAGTATCTACACTATTTCCTAATTTCGTATCGTCTGCAAATTTGGAGATTGTACTTAGAAGCCCGACGTCTATATCGTTAATATAGATGATAAAAAGTAAAGGACACAGAATGGAACCAAGTGGGATACCACTGGTGACGGGCGCCCACTCCGAAGCCACTCCATTTATTACCACTCTCTGCCTTCTATCTTTTAACCAATACTCAATCCAGTTGGAAACGAGCCTGGTGATTCCTAGTCCTTTGACTTTAGCCATCAATCTCGCTTGAGGGACTTTGTCAAAGGCTTTTTGAAAGTCGAGATACAATATATCTATTGCCCTACTTGCATCGTACAGTGTATGCATATTATGGAAAAACTCTAACAGGTTTGTCAGACAGGATCTATGTCGCCTAAATCCATGTTGAGAATAAAAAGAGAGAGAGAGAGAGAGAGAGAGAGAGAGAGAGAGAGAGAGAGAGAGAGAGAGAGAGAGAGAGAGAGGAACCGAGAAACCTCAAAGCATTTCCAGCCATATTGTTCGTCTTCCGAAAGAACCCATAAAATCACCAATAGGAACCCATTATAATACATCACAGTCGCTCCATTGATTGCTCCTCATTTAAAATTAACAATGTAATCAAAAACAGCCGAACAAAAGACTTTCGTATCAAAGAGAATCTTTACAGATCTTCAAAGAACAGTTCATCATTAGTTATACATATTAAAATAATTCATATACAATGCTTGAAAGAGGACACAAATACGCTTTCCAAATAAACAGTAAAATTGAATTAAATTTCAGAAGGCACTGCAGATTTTACAGAGGTTGTAAACCAACTGCTGTGCCATAAGTTCAAAGAAATATTTTCACGGAAGGTGAAGTTACTTTGGTGAATTCTTTTGGATCGTTAAATTTATAACATCCAAAATTTCTTTTTTTTAGTTATTACCACGGTAAAACAATGGGGGTGCTATAAAAGAACACAGTAAAACAATGGTGGAGCTATAAAAGAAAAGATCTGTTCTTTTTCTTACAGCTTACTTTACGGTCAGACTTTTTAAGATTTAGGTTATTAGTTTATT
>JAJOZX010011280.1:85000-120161 GCA_023014485.1 Bathynomus jamesi
ATCGATATTTTTCCTTACAAATCTGTATGCCTCTTGGTTAATCCTCTAATCTTTAATTTTTAATTTTTAATTTTTATTTTTACTTCTCCGTTTATTGCATATATATATATATATATATATATATATATATATACACGGTGAACCAAAAGTAGGTGGACAGTAGGTTGAATACGGTTTGTGTTATATTATATTATAACTATGGTGTTCATTATAACTATGGTGTTTGTGTTTTATTATATTAAATATTATAACTAAATTTATTTAAATTTTATTTTGTATTATAGTATACAAAAAAATTAAATATGTATTCTCAAAATAAACGTTATCATTTACTGTCCACCTACATTTGGTTCACCCTATATATATATATATATATATATATGTGTGTGTGTGTAGATATGTATGATATATATATATATATATATATATATATATATATATATATATATATATATATATATATATATATATGTATGTTTGTGTGTATGTATGTTATTATTTTTTTTTTTCTTTCTGTAACCTATATATAGGCCGTAACCTTTTATGTACTTCAGTGTTCCTGAGGATGTCATTAGACGAAAGCGCTTGAGCACCTTTTTGTGTTTCCTTTTCTTCGTGGTTTTATTCATCACATATATATATATATATATATATATATATATATATATATAATGAATATAGCAATAAAAATTGTGGGAGGAACATACAAATTTGTAAGGAGAAACTACCAATTTTAGCACTCTGCCCTTCTTGTCTAAATCCATTCTGAACGAATTCGAAACAACAGGATCAAGTGGAAAAAGACCCTGGCTCATGTTAAAATTATTTGTAAGTTGAATAATAGCAGACTCAAGAATATTTCTATTAACAATGTTGCTAGAGTGAAACAAAACTGAAGCATTATTCCAATCAATACAGTGGGATAACTCTGACAAATGGACAAAAAGGGCACTGGACGACTGTCCCGTTCTAACGGAATATTGATGCTGTTTTACACGCGTGTGCAAATCCTTTCTCGTCTCACCAATGTAAAAGGAATCACATTGTTTACGAGCAATTTTATAGATAATGCCTGAGTTATTGGTAGGGCTATTTTTAACTATGATATTTTTCACAATATTATTATATGAAAATACTACATTAATATTCAAAAGTTTAAGTACATTAGCAATGCCTAAAAAGTCTGGGAGAAATGGAAGTACTAAAATATTCTTTGACAAAGTGCGAGTGTTATTATTCACACGAAAGAAGGTTCGTTTTCCCTTGTTGAGACAAGATTCCATAAACGCAGGTGGGTAGCACAGATCACTTCCAATACCGTTGATTTTTTCCAATTCGGCATCGATGTATTCCGGACTGGCGATCCTAAGAGCGCGGAGAAATTGAAGAAAATATAGCCTTCTTAATGGGGGTGTCATGTCCAGAGTTTTTTGCATTTATTATGAAAACACTGTTACACAAACTTCTAACTATTTTTCACAGAAAATGGGGGTAGGGGTAATGGGAAGGGGGTGGGGTAATGGGGAGGGGGTGGGGTAATGGGTAGAGGCTGGTAATGGGGAGGGGGAGGGGGCAATAGGGAAGAGGTGTTACGCAACATGGGGGTGGGGGTTACCCCCAAGTTGCATAAAGGGCGGTTAGGGGGTTTTGGGGGGAGAGGGAGAATGACCTCCCCCCAAAGGGGTAACCCTAACGTGCCCTCGCCGTAGGCGAGTTTGCAAAGCACAAGCCCCACCCGTAAGGCAGGGAGCTGAAGGCCCTTCTTGTTATATTAAATAAATACAAAATATATACACAAAAAAATATACAAGTTTGTATAACACTAATGCAACATATATAAAGCCTAGCCTATTATAACTAAAGATTATTACTCAGCCTTCGGAGAGGAAATAATTAAACTCAAGCCTCGTAGGAACCCTTCGTTCTGTCAAGTGTGTCGGTCCCCAGAACCGAAGCCTGCAATTTATGAACATTTTCAAATTTATCTTTAGAATTTAGTTACAATTTACATAAAAAATACACACTTATGATACATAAGACTATACTACAGTCATTAATGCATTATATGGTAATTCTTACGCGTATTATCGGGCTACAATATGTAAATCACTCCAATCAGATGCTGACACTCACGTTCAAAGACTACAGTATACATACGAGTATATAAACACCAGTAAATATTTATTTATTAATCATGTAGATCATTTGGAGCTATTGAAGAATAAGGACCCCAGCCTTCTTTAGTTAGCTTTATAAGGCTAACTAACGAAAATATCATGACCTAACCCAACCAATCGGGCGCTCTTAGCATCAGAATACCAGGATATCGTTGCTATCAACGAGTCCTGGATTCATACTGATCATAGGGACTACGTTGGGGAGTTCGAAATTCCCGGGTATAGAATGTTTCGCAAAGACGCACCCACCCAGTGGGAGGGGGTGCGGTACTAATATACGTCAGAGACACGTTGAGTCCGGTTGACTGCCAGTTCCGGTCGGAACGGGAGCTGCTTGGCGTCGATCTGAATGTGGGAGGGACGAGCTATAGGTTAATCTTGGTGTACAGACCTCCGCATCTCCTCCTCGAGGAGGATACAGCCCTGTACACCGAACTCAGTAGCCTGCTAGGGGATAGGGTGTGTGTAGTTTTACGAGACTTCGACTGTCGCGGCATAAAGTGGGAAAACAGGACTGCTGATGCTGAAGGGAGGAGGCTAGTTGACTTTGCTGATGAGAACTTCCTCACTCAGTGGGTCAACGAGCCTACACGAGGCGAAAGCGTTCTAGACTTAGTATTCACGACCGAAGACAACCTCGTCACTGGCCTCACCGTTCACGAATCGTTGGGCGGGATTGATCACGGTCTTATTAGGTTCCGTGTGCGCGTCCCTCGGGTGAAGCGTAGTAACTCGAGAGGCAGTAAGCTCGATCTCCGGCGGGCGAACTTTGTTAGCCTCAGGGATAGCGTAGGAGACATGGAGTTAGAGGTCGGTGGCGATGTTGAGGGAGTGTGGAGTGCATTCCGGGACGAGTTTATGGTGCTGCAGTCTGCTGCCATACCCTCAAAACCGGCCACCCCTGCTTCAACGCAGCCTAAGTGGTTCAATCGTGACATCGCTTCGGCTATCCGAAATAGGAAAGTAGCGTATAGGAGGGCGAAGGCCAATCGTTCCCATGAGAACACTGAAGCGTATGTCCGCCTGTGTAGGGAAGTCAAGGCGAAGGTTAGGCTAGCGAAACGTAACGAAGAACTACGGGTGGCAAGCCTCTGCAAGGGGAACCCTAAGGAGTTCTTCAGTTATGTTAATAGTAGAAAGCCCATTAGAAGCATGATAGGTCCGTTAAAGGACCGAAGCTGCGTTCTGCGGACCTCCGACGCGGACATCGCCAATGTGCTTAATGAGTACTTTGCGGGAGTGTTCACCAGGGAGGATACCCGCGTCATCCCCGAGCCAGGCGTGAGGCACGAAGGTGCGGGCCTGGATAGTGTTCGATGTACCGCGACAGTCGTTGCGGATAGAATAGACAAACTGAGCGCGTTTAAGGCTCCTGGGCCAGACCAGTTTCTCCCCAGAGTGTTGCGAGAAGTGCGCGACCAGGTGGCTCCCCACCTGGCTACAGTCTTCAACAAATCGTTGGAGACGGGTCAGGTGCCTGGTGACTGGAGGGAAGCCAACGTGACCCCTATCTTTAAGAAAGGGGATCACGAAAGTCCAGGGAACTATCGTCCCATTAGTCTCACTTCAGTTGTAGGTAAATTAGCGGACAGGATCGTTGACCATTTGGATTCCTACAAGCTGCTTGGGGACTCCCAACATGGGTTTAGACGGCATAGGTCATGTCTCACCAACTTGCTCGAGATTTTCCACGTCATGTTGAGTGAGTATGATAAGAGTAGGGTGATTGATATACTTTATCTCGACTTTCAGAGAGCCTTTGATAAGGTACCTCACCACCGGCTAATGGCGAAAGTGCGCGCGCTGGGTATCGGTGGGGAAATAGGTAGGTGGATTGAAAATTGGCTGAGGAATAGGCGGCAGAGGGTTGTAATTAAAGGGGCTAGTTCGGGTTGGGCCTCGGTCACTAGTGGGGTTCCTCAGGGTTCCGTTTTGGGGCCACTGTTGTTTATCATTTACATAAATGATATCGACGGTGGCATCGTCAGTCGGATCGCCAAATTCGCTGATGACACCAAGCTTGGGGCCAATGTTGGGACGCCCGAAGCGATCGAGGAACTGCGTGCGGACCTAGGTAGAATAGGAGAGTGGTCCGAAAAATGGCAAATGCCGTTTAACTTGGGTAAATGCAAAGTGATGCACATTGGCTACGCCAATCCCAAGTCGGACTACTCGATGTTGGGGAGTCATATCGAGGTGACTGATTTAGAAAAGGACTTGGGTGTGCTAATTAGCAGCGACCTTAAGTTTACGAAACAGTGCGTAGAGGTGGAAAAGAAAGCCCAGAAACTATTGGGTTATATCAGGAGGCAATTTCAGTTTCGGAACAAGGAGATTGTGCTCTCTCTCTACAATTCCTTGGTTCGGCCGCACCTGGAGTATGCTGTGCAGTTCTGGCCGCCAACCCTCAGGAAAGATATTGAGAGGCTGGAGCGAGTGCAGGCGAGGGCCACAAAGTTAATCCCTTCCGTTAGGCATATGGGCTACAATCGACGGCTACGCGCCCTGAACTTGTTTTCGCTGGAAACTCGGAAGCTGCGCGGTCAACTCATCAAGGTTTTCAAGTTCTTACGTGGGTTGAACAATGTCGATTTTAGAAGCATGTTTACAGTAGTTTAAATGGATCTTTTCTGTTTGACTGCCGCCATTGAAACATAATTAAACTTTTTGTATTTTGTATTTTAACTGAAATGTCTTGATGATACAAAATAAGTTACTTTATAAAAAAAGCTTTTCTTAATTTCCCCTTCAAATTTTGTTTCTTATAAACAATTTTAATTACTTTCAAGATCCATGCTTAATTTTTAAGTTTTAATCGTGTACTCAGAAAAATAAGGGGATCACCTGAAGATCAGGGCCTCCAGCCTTCTTTAGTTAGCTTTATAAGGTTAACTAACAAAAATATCACGACCTAACCTAACCAATCGTCAAGGTCGTACAGTTGACCTAACGATTGGTTAGGTTAGGTCGTAATATTTTCGTTAGTTAGCCTTATAAGGCTAAGTAAAGAAGGCTGGGGGCACTCACCTCTTATGTTTCAATGGCGGCAGTCAAACGGAAAAGATCCGTTTAAATGATAACCCAACTCGCAACAATGGTTGGAAGTTAGATTTGAAACGGTTTAGGACTAGTGTGTGTGGGATTTACTTTACGTATAAGATTTGTGACACGTGGAACAGGCTACCTTCAGAAGTTGTGAACAGTTCTTCTGTGGATCTGTTCAAGAAAAGGTTAGACCGAATCTTGCACACTATTTGAGGGTGGTAGAAGTTTTCCCTGGCACCCGTTGCCATTGGTACTTCCTTGGTATGGGCCGCAAGGCCTTTTGAGGTACTACTTTTCCTTGTAACTCCTTGTAACTCTCTCTCTCTCGCTCATGATTAGGGGTCGCAAATTATCGAGAATATTTTTATCGATAAATTTTTGACAAAAAATTGGATTATCGATAATTTATCGATAAGTTTCTAGTTAAATTAGCTGCCTTAGGAATAAAAGAAAATCACAAAATTAAAAGAACAAATTTTAATGAGATCCTTTGACATTATGACAGCCATACTTATTTAGGGTTTTGTTTTTTATCCTTATTTAGAAAGTAACATTTCAAAAACATAAGACATTAATTTTATCCTTATTTAGAAAGTAACATTTCAAAAACATAAGACATTAATAATAGAAAGTAACATTTCAAAAACATAAGGCATTAATTTTAATGAGATCCTTTGACTTTATGACAGCGATACTTATTTAGAGTTTTGTTTTTTATCCTTATTTAGAAAGTAACATTTCAAAAACATAAGACATTAATTTTATCCTTATTTAGAAAGTAACATTTCAAAAACACAAGACATTAATTTTATCCTTATTTAGAAAGTAACATTTCAAAAACATGACATTAATTTTATCCTTATTTAGAAAGTAACATTTCAAAAACACAAGACATTAATTTTATCCTTATTTAGAAAGTAACATTTCAAAAACATAAGACATTAATTTTATCCTTATTTAGAAAGTAACGTTTCAAAAACATAAGACATTAATTTTACCCTTATTTAGAAAGTAACATTTCAAGAAACATAAGGCATTAATAGTGGCAGGAGAGAGACTGGATCGAATCTTCGTTATGAAAAATCCCGCTGCAGAAAATGCTCGCTCTGCTTCACAGCTTGTAGGCTTCATGGTCCTTAATGCATCGTACAATCGATCTAGATTTTCGCTTCTCTTTTTCTGTGCTTCGTATATTGCGAATTCACTTTCTGCATTGAAAACAGAGGACTTAGCTAAGTAGTCGAAAGTTTTTGATTCCAATTTAGTCATCTCGTGATGGAGGCATTTTCTGAAATCCTCCTCTTCGTCGTCGTCTTCATTTACGTTACTCTCATCTGGAGTTTCTTGGACGCTGCTTATATCCGTACGAGGTTCAGGATCATGTTCATGAAACAGCCGTGTATATACAGAAGTGGCATATTTCTTTAAGGAACCTGGAGAAAGCATCTTGAAAGTGTCAGACATTTGTTCATTTCTAGCTTCAGGATCATGGGGATATCGCAAAAGGGCAACAGTATTTTGAACTCTTCTTGATTCATACTGTTGTTTGAGAGAAAGATGCATTCGACGAGCTAATGTACAATCTTGCTTTGCCAACTTGTTAAGAAGGAGCATCATAGATTTGTCTGCTTTCAATAAGTTTGTATCTTCAGAGCACAAAGAAGTTATTTCAACTGGTCTTAAAGTGTGACAAAGACTCTTGAGTACAGTCCAATCTTTTTCAGAAAATTCTTCATTGCAGCAGACTTCTAAAGCTTGTGTAATGCATGATTTCATTTTATAAAACCTTTCGCACATATCAAGCAAACTGTTCCAGCGAGTTCTGACATCAAGAATTAATTGTAGCTCATTTCCGTGTTCTGATTTCACAAATCCTTGAAGAATATCATTCTTTAACGGGGATTTTCTAAACATTTTGCAAACTATCCGCACTTTCTTGATCAAACCAAAATAATCATCTTTAAGAGCCAATGAATGATATTGTCTTCTCCGCTGTCTTCATGTATATCACATTCGGAAGTCTCTTCTTGACCTACTCCATCTTCCTCTTCTTCATCAATGACATTTTTATTATAAAGAACGTCCAATACAGCAAGGTGAATGCCGTGCGCCAAACACTGTTGGTGATCTGGTGATATTTCTCGGCCAAATTTGACCATGACGGATGCACCATCGGTTGTAGAAGCCACGATGTGCTCATTCATGGCGAGTCCGAATTCATTTAATCTGGCATTGACCAACTCCTTGCATTTAGCGCTATTTAATGATCCTCTGATTAATATCATTCCTAATGACCAATGTTCATTTTCAGCATGGACATTTATGCTCATAAATCTTTTATTTTGAATAGATGTATATTCATCTAGAGTGAGAGAAAACCGTTGACCATTTTTACATTTCTCTTTGAATAAGTCAGCTAATTCCTTTTTCTTTTTCTCATAAAATGAAATAACCATATTTTTGGCAGTATTTGGACAAGTTGGTGGGGGAATATCATATTCATCCTTGCGTTTTTTAAAACTCTCTTGTATAAAGTCACTATTTGCAATGCGTTTAAAACTGAAACCATCAACGCTAGCCATTTTTGAGACCTCTTCCTCCATCGACAACTTACGTTTAAAGAAGTTAAGAGTTTTCTGTCTTTTTGCTGCAACTTCTGCATCTTCACTTAAATCAATATGGTGAACATTCCTTATATGAAAGGCTAATCCTGTTGTTGTACTTCCAGCATATTTTAATGTTTTATCACATTTATTACACTTAGCTTGATCACTAGTAGATTTTGTAAAATATCTCCAAACATTTGACTTTCTTGGCATGATGGCTATATAAAATTTGTTTCTATAAAATGGGTTATATGATCACAAATTGAAATAAATGATAACAAAGAAACAACCTCGTCTCCCGTAATGCAATTATGCGAGGAACTGTTCAACTGACAAGTACTTAACAAATTGCGGACTGGCAACCCATCACAGCATTGCCGGTGGATTTGCCCAAAATATCGTACCGTAACGTTACGTAACCAAACATGTCAAAAGGGATCTAATTGGTCACTTAAAGTAAAACGTTTTCTATTAAAATAAATTTCATTCGCAAATACGAAAGAAAATTTGTTCATTGAGCGTGAACTTAAAAATTCAGGAAGTGACATTAAATTATCGATAAAAAGTATCGATAATTACGCGATAGTTGACTTTCATTTATCGATAAATTATCGATAATATATTATCGATTGCGACCCCTACTCATGATCAACGCTGTCATTATTTTTGGTACTAATGGAATACGTCACATTACACCACTGCGACACAAAACATACGAATTTTAGAGTTCCTTTGCTCGTGTTCTGAATTGTCAACGCTAAACTACTATATACTTTTTTAGTGTACTGTTGAACCATTGATGACGTGAGCTTGATCTTCCAAACCTGTTTGTTATGCTGTTATGACAAGTAGTTGACAGTAGTTAAAAGTACTTGTCATCTTATTATTTTATTCATCCTCAAATGCAGGTTTTCTTAGGACATCCCCTTTTCTCCTGATCCAAATCAGATTGAGAATCGGTGAATTTGAAAGTGAAAGTCAAAAAAAGAATCCAGGATTCCATGAAGATGTTTGTTTTGCAACAAAAACAGTTTGATAGACCGCAATGGCCCTGGAGTTGTGCCAAAACATTTTTATGTTCATACCCAACAGGCTCAAAGCAATCACTGATGCCATGTGAGAGCTCACTAAATATTACAGTAACTGCGAAATAAAGGTGTAAATCCTTAAACTTAGTTTCATTTCGAACAGTACGAGAAATTATTAAAAAATTTCTGGTTTGTTGATAAAAGAAATGTTTGGGGAAACCTTTTTTGGGAATCTTTCATAGAAAATTGATGAACACGAATAAAAATGAATAAAAACATGAATAAAGCAGTAATGAATTATGTGTCTTATGTTATTAATTATGTATACTGTAGGTTCAGGGTGTGTATAAAGTAACGCGAGTGAAGAGACAAATCTGATTTGAATTATATTAACGCGAGTGACCATGGACAAGTAATATTTATTACACGTCCATTATAACAATTGTATATTCGGTAGTAAGATTTATAAGAGGTGCTGAAAATGTTTTTACGACTTAAAAAACAAGCTGAAACTCGTTTAAACCAGTTCAAATCGGATTTATCTCTTTACTTGCGTTACTTTATGCACACCCTTTATGTTGTCACTGTGTAAATGGATTTTCGATAACCTAAAGTGATAACTGCATTATTTCATTTGGTGACTTTTACTGTATGTCTAAACGTGGTATAATTAATTACTAAGTCCCCTTTTGTGATGAATTTTGTGTTGTGTTGGATGTTAAAGTAATTTTGGAAATTGTCCGAATATACTTTATTTGTAAATAACAAAAAGTGTCCTCCATGTATCTTTTATATCTAATACACACCATTCGTATCTTTTGTATAGCGTGGGTTTGAATGTTTTGACATTGTTGAAGCCAACAATTTTCACAATGGCGGAGAAACTTTTAGCTTGGTACCTGTCAGTGATGAACTCATAGTTGGAGATCTATTTGTTGGTGTAATTTGCATCCAATATGAAATACATTTATATGGCGACCAGAATCAAAATTTTATTTGAAATGTTTTTTTATTATGCCATTTTTAAATTTCAAATGCCAAAATATAATAACTACATTTTGGATATAATAATTCACTTTAGAAATACCTTTGCAATAATACGTATGAAAAAATAAGAGAGCTTCAGTATTCCTTTTTACCTAATGTTAAGTTAAGGTTCTCTAAAAGTCTATCCTTAAATTATATAAAATTATATAGCGCCATTTAGCAATGGTCAAACAATTATTTATGATAAACTAATACTAGGCTGAGTTTTTAGTTTTGTATATGATTAAATACTCTCCGAATTGAGTGATATAGGAAATTTTGCGATTTCTTAAACAATAATTGAAAACAACAAACAATTAAAAAGTTGAATTAATTGTACATTTAAAATCTTATATTACACAGAATTAACGCAATAAGTAAAGTGCATTGCCTATACCAGTGCTTCCCAATCTATGGTAAATTAACCCACTTGGATAATGACAACTATTTTGTCGGGTAATGACACGCGATCCAGAAGTTATAAAAAGTAATATCTAATGATTCGGGTAATAGCGCTTGACTAGCAAAAGGTCGGCGCTACGCGCCGATTTTGCTAGATCTGCGGTGCTTCGGTTGAATTGTGGGCCTACGGCGTATTTTATTTTGAACATCAGTAGCCATTTATCTGGATATCATTCCTATTCCTTTCACCTTGGGCCTCAGTAATTGGGGTGCCTGCGGCCTTCCAGTTACGGGCAAACCAATTATTCATTCAATAAAACTACAGAAAAGAACGCAGCCATGAAAATCTAAAGCTTCACAAATCTTAATACAATGAGCTCGGATTTGAAGCCTAAGATTTTCATGACTGCGTTCATTTCTATAGTTTTATGGCCCGCCAAATCATAGTTTTCATTGTTTCGAGTGCATCAATAATATTGTTATAGTGTTCCATTAGTTGTGATAAGCATGATCTTCCTGACCGGAATCGATGTTGGTTATCATTTTTTTTTCTGAGTTTCCCCATTAACCCCACCCCCTCCCCCATTACCCCACCCCTCTCCCACAATACTCCCTCCCCCACCCCTCTCCCCCATTTACCCCCACCCTTCCCCCATTACCCTCAAGGGGGGAAGGGGGCTGGCACCTTGCAAAGGATAATTTTTTTTTGGTTACATATATATATCGCATCTATTTTTCTGAGTTTCCCCATTAACCCCACCCCTCCCCCATTACCCCACCCCTCCCCCATTTTGTGCCAAAATTATGATTAAAAATGAAGAAATGGGAAGAACTGTACCCCGAAAAGGGGGGGGGCAGGATTTATGTTAGGGAATTTTTTTTAGCATGGGCACTGCACAATAAAAAGACGCATCGAATGGTGAAAACCGCATTGTTCTACACCAATTGTAGCGACCTGTAGGTGTGCGCAAAAAACTGTTACATATATATATATATATATATAAGGCTTCATTTCTGAAATAGTATATTAGATTAGAATTGGGTAACCATACAAAAAAGGTTGGGAACCACTGGCCTATACAATGAAATATTTTGACACAAAATTTGGAGTTCTGCAGGGTTTTCCATAAGTACCTTTATCCCTTAACCTTTTCCTGCTAGAATAGGGTGAGGAGTAAAGTGGATAAAGGAACTTATGGGACACTGTATAACGCTACTTTTACAGCCGGTGTGGGTTAAGTAGGCAAAGAAATGTATCTAATATACTATTTCAGAAATGAAGCCCTATATATATATATATAACAACATAAAATAAACATCATTATGGCAAACAGATTTCATTAGGATACAGAATTAGAATTATTATAAGTAGGAATTATTATATTACAAACTAGTACAGGGTGGGCCGTAAGTTTCCATACATAGGAAAAATAAACATTTTTTTTATGGACAACCATTTTTATTTATATAATATGCTCTACATGGTTGCCATTGTTTTGAAAACACATTTCAATACGTGTTCCCCACTGTTGATGAACACGCATTAGCACAGTTGACGTTATGCTTGTAATGGCGTTGGTGATACGTTCCTTTAGATGATTTATGTCTCGTATCTTTTCCTGATACACCATGGCCTTCAAGTGCCCCCAAAGATAGAAATCAAGGGGGGTGAGATCTGGGGATCTGGGAGGCCACTCCACAGGACCACGCCGACCAATCCAAGCATCCGGAAACTGCTGATCCAAATACCGACGCACGTGAAGACCATAATGAGGTGGAGCTCCATCTTGTTGGAAGTAAACTGGGAAGTTACCTTCCTCGTTTAGCAGGGATGGGAAAATCTCTTCTTGCAACATGTTAAGATACCTTTCGGCATTAAGATTTCCACTGACAAAAATTGGTCCAATAATTCTGTCACCCCATATCCCGGCCCACACCATCACTTTACCGGCACCTTGCATCTTCGTCGGACTCAGCCAGTTAGGGTTAGCATTACTCCAATAACGTATGTTTTGCCGATTAACCTCTCCATTGACGTAAAAATTTGCTTCATCAGTAAACAAGATCTTACGTCAAAAGCATATTCTTAGGGTATCTGAAACATAAAAACAAACGTTTAATTTTTCCTATGTATGGAAACTTACGGCCCACCCTGTATAATTTATTATCGAATAATTTATTATAATAAGTTTTAGGGATGTACCGATATCGCTTTTTAGTCGATAACCGATACCGATAATTAAAAACAGTATCGGCCGATACACGACACCGATATCCAGCTAGGGTTTATTAGTTTGTCATATTTTTGTAAGTCATAATTTATTTTCTGTGTTAAAAATTTGGCAACAAAGCAATAATCCTTTTCATTAAAGATGGCAACACTGCATTAGATGTCATAGTTTTGTTTGTTATACATTTGGACTGTGGGCCTATGTTGGGCTTAGTAAATGTGTTTTTTGGGAGCACCATCAACAACAGTTGCATGTGAATGCATGTTTAGTATTGGAGGAAACATTGCCAGTGCTGCTAGAAATTGGCTCTCTCCTGAACATACAGAGGAGCTGCTATTTTTACACGAGAACTTAACCCTTGTGAAAAAATAACAAGTTATGTGAAGTGATAAAACAATAAAATATTGGAAATGTCATCCTCTAAATAGTCTTTTATTTATAATTTTGGAAAAATCGTACTTTTGAAGTATCGGCCGATATTTTTTAAAATCAGCTGACACCAATATTTTTAAAAATCTACCGATATCACCAATACAGATACCGATATATCAGTACATCCCTAATAAGTATGCATTATATACAAAATTTCTCATTTCCAGAATTTGTTTACCAATTTTGAATGAAATTGTCAAGCATACAACCATTTTGTTACTTTGTACTTTTACATTTTCACAACATTGTACAGTACTTAAGTTAAAGTACAAAATTTTTCCCAAGATTGTATACTTAAGTTAGAGTAAAAGTATTACAAAAAAAAAGTACTTTCTAGAAAGTACATTCTTGAAAAAGCTACTTAAGTATATATCTACTTCACTTCTACCCACCTCCTCTAGTTTTAACTGAAGAAAATATGAATAACTTGGTTTTTAATTCTTTACATTCTGTAAACTCTGGCTTTCTCGATAAGATTCATATAAGAAAGGATAATATTAGGTAAGTGATTAATACAATGAAGTTAAATAAAGCTGCTGTACCTCATAATATTACACTGGGATTCTCAGAGAAGGGGAGGATAGCTTATCTGAGGCACTAACTATTTTGTTTGCTAGGTTTATTAATTATGCAGTGGTACCTGAAGAATAGAAAAAAAGAAAATGTAGTACCCATTTACAGAAAAGCGTATTAAAAAGGAAGTAGGAAATTATATGCCTGTTAATTTAACATTACTGGTAGGAAAGATACTAGAAAGAATTATAAAGAAGAATATTCAAGATCATTTGGATAATTTTAATATTTTAAGTTCCCAACATGGATTTAGATCGGGAAGGTCTTGTTTGTCTCTAATCTCTTAGACTTTTTAGAATTTGTAACTGAACAGGTAGATAATGGAAATGGTATAGATGTTATTTATTTCGATTTTAGTAAGGCACTTGACATCGATATAAATTAAAAGCTCATGGGATACTCGAGTCAGTTATATAGTGGGTAGAAAAATGGTTAGAAGACAAAGAGAGAGTAATTCCAAATGGTCGTAAATCTAGGTGGCAGAAAGTGAAAAGTGGGATACCACAGGAATCGGTGTTAGATCCATTACTCTTTATTTTCTATCTAAATGATTTTGAGAAGGGAGTAGGTACAGTAGTAAAATTTCTAAATTTGCAGACGACACTAAACGTAGAAGCCCCAATTACAAATAAAGAAAATTCTTATAAACTCCAAAAAAAATCTTGATAGATTAATGGCCTGGGCTAGTAAATAGCAGATGGAATTTATTGTTTGAAAAGCCCTCCATTTTGGCAGAAACAATAGAAAGTTTAGTTACAAGATGCAAGGAAATTGGTTGGAGGATAAGTCACGAAAAAGATTTTGGCATTATAGTCAAAGGTGGGCAGGACCGAGTTCCAAAAGGACCGAACTCCAGGAACTCGGTCCTTTTTAAGGACCGTGAGCGGGAAAGTCGGTCCTTTTCTCAGTGAGGACCGAAATGAGGAGCGACGGTCCATTTTTAAGCAATTCCGGACGGTCTTTTTTAGTGATTTTAGTGTGTTTAGTGATTATTTGAAGTTCTAAAGAAGATGGAGCGTTTCCTCCAGAAGACTCAGAAAGAGACTGAGACTGAACTGAAACTTGTTTCAACACCTGGAGGAGACGAAGAATCTACTGATGTTAGTGCTTCAACTTCAAGTCAAGCAACTGGAGCTCCTAGCGGAAGAACTGAACCCGGCAATCCCTGGCCGTACCTGGACAAATACTTTGAATACCTGGGCCCCAAGGGTGAGCAGAACCTGGAGTACAAGTGCTTGCTGTGCCTGCCGAACAAGAACATCCTCTCGACAAGCAACAAGAGCCAAAACAACCTCAAGCGACATGTCTCCAGGCGCCACCCTCACGTCCAGAACCAGTTCGACCAGTGCATCAAGGACGGGGTGGAGCTCCAGAAAAAGAAGAAGCGGCGAGGAGACCCTCAGGAGCGCCCCGACGACAAGAGGCAGAGGACCATGGTTCAGCCAACTATACGGGAGGCCATGGCTGGACCGTCCAGAGTCACCAAGGCTCTCTTTGAAGAGAAGGTCAGTAAATTCAATTAAAAATCTTACAACTTTGTCTAGAAGTATTTATAATCATTAAATTACACTCAAATGTCAGTCAGTTATGATGAAACGTAACAAATTTTTATTTCTTTTTAATTAGTTGATCACCTTATTTGTGGGCAACATGTTGCCTCTCGACGTCGTCGACTCCGATTCGTGGAAGGACTTTGTTAGTACCTGTGTCCCTGGCCAACACTCCATGTCTAGGAGGACGCTTATCAGGCGTATTGAAGACAGGTATTTTTTGTTTGGCTATTTAAATTCATTCTTGATAACAGTATTTTCTTTTCTTTTTCTTTTAGTGATGAGCGATGACATTATAATTTTTTACTTTACTTTTGTCTTTTAATAAACTTTTTAAGGTTTGACGAGAAGAGGCAGCACCTGAGGGACGTCCTCAACTCTGTACAGTCGGTCTCTACTACGGCAGACGCTTGGACATGTGCCCACAAGTATGTTTAAATTTTAATTAATTTACTTTTTACTAATAAACTGAGAGTTTATTTTAATCAATTTATTACAATGCTGTGAAAATATAAATTATAATACTACATTTCAATTCAAAGCATTCCATTTTATTTAAGGTCGTACATGGGGATGACTGTACACTGGACTGACCAGGCCACCCTCCTCAGGCAGAAGGCAGTCTTGGCGTGCAGACGACTCACCGGACGACACACCTTCGAGGTCCTTGCGAAGGAGATGTTACAAGGTCCTCTTCGACTTCGCCATCGAGTCCAAGGTCTGCAGGACTACTACTGACAATGGCAGCAACTTCGTCAAGGCATTTAAGTAAGCAGATTTTTTTTTTTAAATTTCTTCATTCAAATTTTTTGACTTTTAAATCTTTACATTTTTAATTTTTTCTATAACATTGAATAAAAAAAATAAAAAAATATAATAATTGTGTTTCATTGTGCAGTGTCTTTGGCAAAACGGACGAGGAGCTGCCTGAGGAGGTCCAGGAAGAGGAGGAAGAAGGTGTGGGGCGGCCCGATGATGAGGACGTCGTTCAGGTTGAGGATCTGGCATCGCTTTTGGAAGGTAAATTATGGATTATTTATTATTTCTTGATTTTTTTTTTCACTTTTTACAAGTCTTGTAAGGTATTTTCTTTTCACTCAAATATATTATTGAATAAATTGAACATTTCTTTTTAGCCGGTGCCACGGAGGATCCTGAATACGTCCTGCCGAAGCACACAAGGTGCGCCGCCCACACCTTGAACCTAGTGGCCACCTCCGACGCTGACAAGGCCCTGAAGAACTCACCATCCTACAGGAAGGCGTACCGGACCGCCTTTGGTAAAGCTACGGAGCTGTGGAACAAGCAGTCAAGAAGTTCACAAGCCTCAGACACCATCAAGGCCGAGATAGGGATGCAGCTGACTGTCCCCACCGTTACGAGATGGAACTCCGTCTACGACGGGGTGTCCCGCCTGGTCGACATCTTCGGAGACAGGGAGAAGCTTCATGGACTACACCAGACGTGCAACATTCTTGGGGTGCCTTCGTTCTCGTCTGGTGAGCAATATACATATTTGATTTTTTTTACTTTTCTTTTTGAAAAGGTAAAAAGTAAAAAGTAAAAAGTACAATATAAAAAGTTTAAGTACAGGACTAAAATATTAACTTTTTTCAGCTGATATCAACTTCTTCAAAGAGTATCTTGAGGTGATGAAGCCGGTCTGTAAGGCCTTGGACATCCTGCAAGGGGAGGACAAGGCGTACATGGGGGCACTCCTGCCCATCCTGGCCATCTCTCTCAAAATGTTGAAGGAGCAGATGGAAAGCAGCGATGTCAAGCTGTGTCAGCCACTGGTATTAGCTGTCAGGGATGGGATCAAACGTCGGTTTGGTCCCCATTTTGAGGATATGGACTTCCTCCTGGCAGCTGCGCTACACCCCAAGTTCAAATTGGGCTGGGTGAGGCTGGTGGAGGACGACGTCATGTATGACGTCGAGGAGATCAAGGCCAAGGTGAAGAAGCAGATGATGTCTATGGTGGAGAGGATTCTGGCAAGAGCGGACTCAGGCAAGGACACCAGCAGCAGCGAGGGTGAGAATGACCAGGACAATGACGACTTCTTTGAGGCTCTCTACGAGGGCGGGGAGAAGACGAAGGAGACCGGGACCAAGTTGGTGGAGACATTTCTCAGCGAGAGGCCTGTGAAACCCTTCATCTTCAACAAGGACTCGTTCCCCAGCCCGGCGTTGAAGGACTTGTTCATCAAGTTTAACACGCCTATCCCATCCAGTGCCGCCGTGGAGAGGCTCTTCTCTTTGGGGAAGGACGTCCTCAAGCCGAAAAGGTCAGGGCTCAGTGACAGCTATTTTGAAATGCTAGTCTTCTTGAAGGGAAACTCAAGCATTTAACTTAACTTTTTTTCATCATTTATGTATTGTATTAATTATAATTTACGTTAATAAAATTAAAGATTTCCGGTGTCTGGGTGTCAGGAAATGATTGCCCCCCCCCCTGTAGAGCAAAAACTAGAAGAGATAGATAAAAACCGGCGAGACCACTTGAAAGAGCGTTAAAATCTGAATAAAAACCATTATATTCTATTCCTGTGATTTTAATTCTTACCATTTTTTTCCCCACAGAAACCATGGCATCATCTATTTTGAACGATTCAGAGAAAAAGTGAGTTCTTGACCGCATTCGAGCTGTCACATTTCGTGAAGCAAAGGAAGCTGGTGCAACTTTCATAACTCGACACTGGGTGGCTGAGAGATTAAAAAGATCAGAAGACTTTGTCAAAAGGAATTGGAATAAGAATCCTGAAGATTGTGAAACAGAATTTCGAGGAGGAAGACCGGAGAAATTATCTCAAGAATCGAAAGACATTGTGCTTGCTGCATCACGGCGCCGAAAGAAGAGCTGCTCTGAGGTAGCGAAAGAGATACTTATCCGTCGTGGTAAGATAGTCAATCGGCAACTTGTGCATCAATTTCGAGTTCGCCAAGGCTTGAGTGCTTGGCATGAAATAGCTAAGCCACGGAAGAGTGATCTTAATATTGAAGATCGGCTATGGTTTTGTGATTATCTTGAGGAATGGACGGAAGACGATTTCCTTCACTTGGTTGTCAGCGATGAATTCTTCGTTTATGTCTCCAGAAAACCAAATTTTCAGAATGATCGGGTTTGGGCAACAACTCCTGATGAAGTCCCAGACGACCAGAAGTATCGAGAAATAGTAAAAAATCCAGCATGTGTGGGTGTTTTCATTATGTTCTCTATTCGGAAGCTCATCTGGGTTATCAAACCAAGAGGAACCAGTTGGGATGGGCCTTATTTTCGAAATGTAATTTTAGCCCAACATGTAATTCCGTTTTTGAAAGACCCCGAGTGTGTTTTGGATGTTGAACAGGCAACCTTTCTTCACGACAAAGCCCCCTGTATGAAAGCACTTGCGACTCAACAACTGCTTAAGGACAATAACATTGATTTTTTCGGAAATAATGAATGGCCTGGCAATTCTCCCGATCTTAATGTCTGTGAACATGTCGGATCCATCATGAAGGATCGGGTGGAGTCCTTAATGCTGGAACAACCCATTCAGAATCGGTATTCAACAGAAATTATGACTGCAAAGATCAACGAAGTCCTTGAAGAAATGAGTCATGATACCGATCTCTTTGAGACACTTCTGGGATCATACCCCCGTCGATTAATGGCCGTCAGAGCTGCAAATGGGGGCAACACCCGATATTAAAACAAGTGTTTTTTATTCAAAATTAAACGCTCTTTCGCGTGGTTTTGTCTGTTTTTTTCTATTCCTTTCAGTTTCTTCTGTACAGGGGGGGGCAATCATTTCCTGACACCCTTTATAAGGACCGAGTCGTTCCTAGGTCCTATCTTCAGAAAGGACCGTGACCGGGACCGTCGGTCCAGTTTGAGGCAAGGACAGGGACCGGGACCGTTGGTCCTTTTTGAGTCCCGGGTGCCCACCTTTGATTAATTATAGTTAGTAGTGATCTATAATTTTGTAAGCAGTGTATAGAGGCTAAAATTAAGGCGAATAAAATGCTAGGTATTATTAAGAGGAATATTCATTACGAAAGTAAGGAAGTTGGTTAATCTCTATTCTCAATCTTTCATCCACTCAACCAATCAACTCTGAAACAACCTTCCTTAATCCATCTTTCCCTCTGTCTATGTCTATGACCTCCAATCCTCTAATTCAATCCTTCAAATGCAGTGATTTTGGCTCTCTCTCCTTCTTCTAAGGAGGGGGTGGCATTTATTGTGGGCATTCGCCCTTGGCCCATCCTTCCTGCATAAAAAAATTCTATAATTCTTGTTAGGCCTCACTTAGAATACTGCATTCACTGGTCTCCTTTACTATAGGCATGATATAGATATATTTGAAGGTGTGCAATGTAGAGCAACCAAACTCATCCCTAGCTTAAAAAGACTGGAATAGGGAAAAATTAAAGGAATTGGGTATGGTATGTTTAGGTTCGAGAGACATTGTTTGAGGGAAGATATGATAGCCTACAGATGTTCAAAATGTTTTCAGGTTTAAATAGTTCAGATTTAACTTTTACTTATTGGAGTCTGAAGGAAGAATTCGAAGGCATAATAAGAAAATTAGAAAACAGGCTTGTAGATTGGCTCTACAAAATACTTTCTTCATCATAGATTAGTACACTTCTGGAATAACTTGCCATGTGATGTGGGAAATAGTAGCTCCTTAGTTTTAATAATAAAAAATGGACACCATCACGAATGACATTGTGCACATTGTAGTTTAAGTTATGTAGTCTATTTCGGTAGCTCTGTAAACAGTTTTGTTTATTGTCTGAATGAAATTAATGATTTGCAAAATTTGATTAGAAAATGTAACTTACGACTTGGATATAACCTTCAAAGGCCCAATTGGCTTCATGCTTTCCAAATTTAATGTAATGGTGTCAGCAGTATATATACAGTATATGGCTAATAAATTTGGCTTAAGGTTAAGCAAACTAACAATAGGCAATGCCTGGCCTAACTTAACAAACCTTATGTACAGCCAGCCCCAGCAAGAGCCCTGAACTGAACTAACCAGACATGGGGTCATTACAAGGTTTATCATTATCAGAAATTTTTCATTATCATTACAGCATTTTTGTTTCATTATCATTCCAAGGCCCTTCATTATCATTGTAATGATCATTTCAATACTGAATAAGCGCTCCACCAGTGCAATGGAGGCAGGGATGCAAAGATGCTTGGCAGCAAGAACAGATACATCAGGATACAGATGTGCATTGTGCATTGTCCCTCCACCATGTCAGAGGATTGCAGTCCTCATCAATGTAGGGCTGGTCAAGGTAGCTGTGCACCTGGCTGACAACAGGGTTCTGAGAAGCTGTAGAGGGAGCTGGAGCCAGTGGCGGACTGGCTCATAAAATTTTGTCTGCCAAAGGGGTCAGGGGGCCCATAACCCCATTACATAATTCAATTCCAGTCCTATCCTAATAGGCCTATTTATGAGTTAAGTTTGTTTAAATAAAAAAAGTTAATATTTTTTTATAAATTTATTTTACCAATAAGTACAAATATTTTACAAGTACTGCCTGCATGCATATACATACATACATACATGCTATACTAAAAGTAGTTTTTTAAGTTCATTACTCGAGTTTGCAAATCGGTCTATTATAGTTTCCATGTCTAACTCATCCAACATGACCTTTTCTATAGACATCAACATGTATGCTTCCAGATTCTCCTCCGACAAAGAATTTCGTAATCTTGTTTTTATTATTTTAAGCTTAGAAAATGCCCGTTCACACTGAACTTAAGTCACAGTCTGTTTGATGCAAGAATATACAGAACACATGATGGACAACTGCCACAATTTTTAGAGCATGAATTCATTCATCATTCAGCAAAAGCTTAAATATTTCAAAGTTCAATGCAAAAGACTGCAATTCTAATTTTACTTCACCTCTATTTATCCCTGGAGCAAGCTCAAGAATACCTTCCAATGCTTCTTCTTCAAGACCATTTTTAGTAATATATTCATAATTTGATGGATCGAGGCATGATATATCCTTATATAGTTGTCTATGGTCAATGAAACGAGATTCCAGTGATTGTACAACACGATCCATTATCAAGTTGAACACATGTACACGATAGTCTGACAAAGAATCAGATGTGTTTTTATCATCAGCAGCTAGTTCATCTGTCATTCTTTGTTTTATGTTTCCTCTTGATTGGTAACTCAGTTTTTACAAAATCAATTTTCACCGTTTGATTTTCATCATTATTGAATTGTGCAATGTGCTCATTGGATTTGTTGGCAAATTTCAAAACCTGACTATATACTTTATCAAATTCTCTTGATCTTTTCTTCAAATCTGTAATGGATTTTTCTACCATATTCCATGCAGTAAACATATTTAAGCCACTTGTCTGTAGATAGCTTGACAAAGGGGCTGTAATTTGAAAAATATATAAGTATGTGAATGCTGTCAATATTGTTTGAAATTCTAGAAGGCTAGACAGTAAAACATTTGCCTCCTGTTTTGTTTTTGCATCAAAATTGTTAGAGCTTTGAATAATGGATAAACATGTCAGAAGATCCACAAAATTACTGATACGTATCTCGTCAAAATTTCAAAATATAGTAGTTGCTGCATTGGACTTCCCCGACCATCTGGTTTCACCAGTTAGCTTTAATCGTTTCATCTTTTCTTTCTCCAGATGATGTCCAACAACTTCAATCCAGATGGCCATTCGCTTATATGATACCTTCACAAATTTTGCTAAATTCTGGAGTAAATTGAAGAAGGAAACTGCTGGTACACAACACTTTGTGGTTTCAGTAACTACTAAATTGAGTACATGGGCATAGCACCATACATGAACATGCTGATCAGCTACATCAGCAATTTTACTCTAAGCCATTATATTGTCCATGGTAGCTTGCAGCGCCATCTGTGCTATCTGATAAGCGGTTTTTCGGATCTATTTCAACACGTTGTAATGTTTCATTTAATAGGTCAAAAAGTCCCTGCCCTGTACCATCATTGCTTGGAACAATTGCAAGTAGTCGTTCATGGATAGTACCATTTAGTAAATATCGAATAATAATACTAAATTGATCAATTGATGAAATATCCTGGGTTGAATCTACTTGTATGGAATAATACTTGGCCTCAGCAACTTCTTGAGTAATTTTTTCTTGTATCATATTCTTTATAACTTGGGGGTCAAAGAAGAATTGGTTGTTTTACTCAAGAATGTGACAAGACTACCACGACCTTTACTTTGTGCCTTTCTTTGTTTTTCTAATCTTTCACGTCGTTGTTCAGACTTTTCCTTCACCATGGAAACATGAGAAGCCATAATAGGATCATATTTTGCCATCAACTGCACAGTAGCCAAGAAATTTCCATGATTTTCTGTTTCATCAAGAAGAGAATATGCTGACTCATTTCTGTGTCCACGAAAAGGAAGAGCTTGTTTTACCTAACATCTTTATTACTATATCTACAACTCTGGCAACAATATTTCTGTGCTTTAGTACTTCATCTTTTCGCTTCTGCAATAATGCAGCGAAAAAACGAGCTAAACCACCATCATTTACTACACTGATATATTCCTGAGCATGCTTGCTATGTATACCAGTTGATTCATACTCTGATAAGCACTGGCTAATGCGTCTGCAATCATTAAATCCTCGCACAAAAGCAGATGGGTTAGAAGAGGTTGGTGACTCAAATGTCAAGCAAAATGAACAATATAGTGATCTATTCTTCTTATTATATGTTAACCAGTGTCACCCATAATTTTTCGCTTATATATATAACTACATTAAATGGCAGATCATGATCATATGGCTGACTTGGATGCTCTTTGAAAAAAGATTTCAAATCTGTTCGTGCAGGATATTGAAAGAGCTTATCCTGTCTAAATGTTGGTTGATTCTCATCATTATTTAAATCAGCTACTAGATCTTTTTGATTATGTACATGTACAGGCCCAGGTTCAGTTACTGTTATTCCACCAGCTAATTCAGAATCATAAAAATCAGCATCTACAGTCTCAAAAACGTTTGGCATACCTTCATCTTTATGTCCTAGATCTACAGTATCAACATGAACAGTTGTAGTTGAATTTCTCTGTAAGTCGCTTTCCTCTTTCTGACATGTAGATATAGGTGTTGATATCATAAATGCTGTTATACGCCTGCACTTTTTTGCTGAATCATTTCTTTCTGCTTCTGTTTATCTTTCCGTTTCTGTGCTCCAGATTTCCGTTTCATGTGTTCCATTTCCTTACCTGAAATATAAAAAAATAAATAAAATTAATAAAGTAATCTGACTTACTAATTGCATTTAATATAGTCAAGATCAACAAATTTCAAAACAAATAACAATGCTTGAATTATACTATAATGAATGAATATATGTATTCTGTAACTGTATTGTAATGTAATGTATTGTAATCTTTTTTCAATACTATTACATGTATTTTCTTATTTATTTTTATATCTTTATATATAGCAGCTTTATATAAAATATATACATAACTTTATACATTTTATATATAGACATAGAAATGGGTAAAATATAATTATACATATATAACAGCAATAACAAAAATAAGAGACTTACTTTGATAAATTGGAATTGATTTTAATGAAGCATGTAGGCAACTATTAAATAAACTAATGAAGTTAAAAATGTCGCACTGACAGGCAGGTTGGCAAAACTGTATTTTAGGCACGTAAATTTATTAATCCTTGCTACTTTCTAAAAGTTTAAAACCTGCAATAATTTTAACAAATTAACGAAGTTATTAATACATTTGCCTTTTTATATACTATTAATAAATACAAAATAAAAAAATAAAAAAAATTACTATCAATAAATACAAAATAAAAAACAAACAAACAGATAATTACAAAAATCTAAATAAATTATATCTGTTTCATGTAATAGAAATACTGTCAACACCCTCAATTAAGATTCTAGGATATATCTCATCAGGCCCAACTAACTTATGTTTATTTGAACTTTATATACGAGTATAGTAGATTGGCTGCCAATTTTTTTTACCTCAGGTCTAGGGGGCCAACTTCCCTTTTTTCTAGGGGGGCCCATCTGCCACATGGCAGACTGACAGCCTAGCCAGTCCGCCACTGGCTGGAGCAGCCATAAAATTAAACAACTTGCACCGCTTTCGTGCTGGCTGGGACTGGGAGGAATCAGAAGCCGCATATATATATATATATATATAAGGCTGGGTCGAAAAGGGGTCAAGGTCAAGATTTGGTTAGGTACATATTGTGAGGTTGATCATTTTGTAATAGTAGTATCCACACCAAAAATCAAGGCTGTGGGACCTTCGCTAACCCCCCCCCCCTACCGATACTCACTTTTTTCCATATGAATTTGTATGGGAAATAGACCAAAAATCGTAAAAATCGACCTTAAATATTAATTTTTTTGCTTTCGGATGGCCAAAATCGAGTTCCCCGGCACGAATTACATCAGAATAGACCATTCACCAACTTTTCCAGTGCTGACTCAAAGCACCGGATATAAGACCTTATATTACATTATTTTTGTTTTTTCTCTCCAGATTCCTATTTAGGTACCTAGAATGTTAAAAGTTTGTATTAAAATATGTTATTTAATTTTAAAATATCAGTAATAAATAAAATATAGTTAAAATCTTATTAAATTAAATTATGGCTACTAGAAAAAGAAGCCACAATGCAGCCTTCGGATATCCAGCAAAATTTTCATCTGCCATGATGCCATCAAAAGCTGATATTGTAAGGCACTTCCATTTTATTGTTAGAGAGGAAGAATCTAAAGCACAGGGTAAAATAAGTAAAAATGATTGCTATAACGTAGTTGTTCAAGATACAAAAGAAATTTGGCAAAAATTTTCTTTCCCAACAATTGATACAAAGGTAATTTATGTTAGAGTTACTAGACTTATAGAAGATGCTGATAAGTTAACTAAATGCCCTATGATAAAAAGAAATTAAAAATATTATGAAAAATTAAAGAAATATGACGAGATGTTTGACATATCTCCATGCCACTGTTATGATAAAGGCATAAGGGATAGAAAACTTTGTAGGTGTGAACATAAAATACCTATTATAGAATGGGAAGTTTTTATTGGTCAAAAAGAAAGGAAAAAAACCAGTTAGGAAAAATTGATAAAAAAAAACAAGTAATTTGAGAAAGTTGGGCAAAATCCAAAAAGCACAAGGGAAAAGAAATCAAAAGAAAAATTAAGAGAAGCAAGGGAATTTGATCATCAGAAGTGATAGAAGATGATAATGAAAATGAAGATGTCGATTTTCAAGACAGAAGGACTTAGATTATGAAGAAGACTTAGAATTAATAGAAAATTTTCAAAATACATATACCTATGAAAATTTAGCCAAAACTTCAGAATGAGCAATTGCTTCAGATTAGAACTAAACCTCTAGAAGTACTAGATTTTCCATGTCACAGCCAAAGCGTTGAACGGGGTGTGAACTTAGTAATTAAATCTAGCCAGGAAAGAATTGGTTATATTAATCGGCCTAAATTTATTTTAAATACTTTAGTCTAGAAAAGAACTGTCTACTTTTGAGTGGAAAGGTCAATGGAAGGAATGAAAAAAAAGATTAGTTTTAGGTCAAAAATTTTATTGAATTTCTCTTAATTTCTAAATTTCTACCAATAATAGCTAAAAATTTATGTATTAAATTTTTTTTCATGCATTTTTGTAATTTTAAAATTTTTTTCATTAAAAAATAAATATAACTGTTTTATAAGCGAACTTTGGTAATAATAAAAATTTCGAAGTAAATCACAAATTATCTCGAATTTTATGAATTTTATGAAAAAACTGAAACCAGTAGGGGGGTAGGGGTTCTCAGAATTCAAAAATATTTTACCAGGGTGTTACTATGATTGATTGAACCACCTCACACTATGTACCTAAGAAATAAAAAATTTCGACCCGGCCTAATATACAGGGTGGGCGGAAAGTAGCTCCCTATTTTGGATTGGTAAAAAAATACGTATATTATTCATTTATTTCAGAAAAAATAATATGAAAAGGTAGGCATACATGGTAGGTTTTCTCTAAAATTCAATGTGGGCTCCAACTCTTTCCACCAGCTTCTGGAGCCGCCCAGGAATGGCGTCCACTGACTTTAGCAGGAACTCCGGCGGGATGGAGGACATGACTTCCCGAATTCGGTCCTCCAGTTCTTCCAATGTCCTCGGTTTGGTGCGGTAGACTTCTTCCTTTACCCACCCCCAAAGAAAGAAGTCGCACGGTTACCGCTGAAAAACGGCAGAATCGGTTCAGTGTAACGGTGTGGTGTGGTATGACCTCATATCAGGTTGTGGGCCCGTTCCTTCTGCGCAACACCATGAATGCTGAGCGGTACCTTGCTATGTTGCGAAACGAGGTCTGGCCGGTTGTCAGCACATGGGAGAACATCGACGATCTGATATTTATGCAAGATGGCGCCCCTCCGCACTTCGCTCTTGTTGTCCGTGAGTGGCTGGATGCCCACTTCCCTGGGCGTTGGATGGGTCGTCGTGGTCCACATCAATGGCCAGCCAGGAGCCCCGACTTGACACCGTGCGACTTCTTTCTTTGGGGGTGGGTAAAGGAAGAAGTCTACCGCACCAAACCGAGGACATTGGAAGAACTGGAGGACCGAATTCGGGAAGTCATGTCCTCCATCCCGCCGGAGTTCCTGCTAAAGTCAGTGGACGCCATTCCTGGGCGGCTCCAGAAGCTGGTGGAAAGAGTTGGAGCCCACATTGAATTTTAGAGAAAACCTACCATGTATGCCTACCTTTTCATATTATTTCTTCTGAAATAAATGGATAATATACGTATTTTTTTACCAATCCAAAATAGGGAGCTACTTTCCGCCCACCCTGTACATATATATAGGGTGTCCCAGGAGGAAATGTCAAGAATGGACCATTTGACTCTTTGGGTATTTCTAAGTAGAAAGTATTATATCGACATGTGCCTGATTCCCAACCGTTACCGAGATACAGGCCTCTACATTTGGGCACCACCTCACTACGCAGGGAGGTTACTACATACTTAAATCAACGGTTTCCGGGAAGGTGGATTGGACGTGGAGGACCTGTGGCATGGCCCCCTCGTTCGCCTGACTTATCTCCGCTGGATTTTTTTGTGTAGGGGTTCTCGAAGAGTAACGTTTATCAGCGGGGTAAGCCCGAAACTAGGGAGCAGTTGGTTGCACGTATACAGGATGCGTTCATAAACCTCAGAAAAGAACTTCCGCGTTTTCCTTGGCAAGACTCGATGGATCGGAGGCTCGCCGCGTGCATTGAAGAAGGAGGGGGTCACTTTGAAACCATTCTGCAATAAGTGCAATAGCGTATTGTATGTTTGTACTTTTTGTAAACCACAAGTCATTAAATAGTATCTAAGATCGCCTTTTTATTATGTTTTAATTACCCAAATGTAGAGGTCTGTATCTCGGTAACGGTTGGGAATCAGACCCATATCGATATAATACTTTCTACTTAGAAATACCCAAAGAGTGAAATGGTGCATTCTTGACATTTCCTCCTGGGACACCCTGCACATGAAGTCTCGAAAATAATAATTATAATTTAAACATCTGTAACTTTTTTGTTTTTCAATTTTTAATAAAAATAATTACATATTTAGATTCAGGAGAAAATTCTTTATTAAAAAACATATAAAAAGTAATATATTTATTATCCTCATAGCTGGTATGATCGAACAAAGTGGGTATACATTTCTTTGGGACAAGCTGTATATATATATATATATATATATATATATATATGCTGCAAACCCACAAGGAAAAAGAAAAACGATTCCAAGGCCTTTCGTGTATTCAGAGCTACACCTCATTGGGGTGTAGCTCTAAATACACAAAAGGCCTTGGAATCGTTTTTCTTTTTCCTTGTGGGTTTGCAGCATTCATTCATTTCACGTGTTTTATTGTGAAATTCATCCCATATATATATATATATATATATATATATATATATATATAATATTTAGGAGAAATCCAATGACAAGGAGAAATGTAAATGCCATGAAAAGTCTTCTTTAATGCGCAACGTTTCGAGCAATACGCTCATCTTCAGGCTGTTTAATAACAATGTGAAATTAAAATCAATATTGAATGAAAAACAAGACAGAAAATTTCTATAACCTATTCATAAAGGCAAATTTTAAAAGACTGAGAAAAGAGGGTTAAATTCTAAGTTATACAGATTTACATATAAAAATTAAGAAGCTATTTTTAAATACATATAGTAAATGTGAAATTAATACACTGGAAAAATTAACAATAGTACACTGGAATAATGAAACTAACTAACCTTTCACTGCAGTTTCCGAGGCTAACTGATTTAAGCAGAGGCAATACGGGAAAACAAGAGATGGCGAGGGCGATTGGGGAAGGGGGGATTATAAGGAATTGGGGAAGGAGGAGGGATTATAGCAAATTTAGGGGGACGGCTGAGGAGTCCCCCTAAATTTGCTATAATCCCTCCTCCTTCCCCAATTCCTTATAATCCCCCCTTCCCCAATCGCCCTCGCCATCTCTTGTTTTCCCGTATTGCCTCTGCTTAAATCAGTTAGCCTCGGAAACTGCAGTGAAAGGTTAGTTAGTTTCATTATTCCAGTGTACTATTGTTAATTTTTCCAGTGTATTAATTTCACATTTACTATATGTATTTAAAAATAGCTTCTTAATTTTTATATGTAAATCTGTATAACTTAGAATTTAACCCTCTTTTCTCAGTCTTTTAAAATTTGCCTTTATGAATAGGTTATAGAAATTTTCTGTCTTGTTTTTCATTCAATATTGATTTTAATTTCACATTGTTATTAAACAGCCTGAAGATGAGCGTATTGCTCGAAACGTTGCGCATTAAAGAAGACTTTTCATGGCATTTACATTTCTCCTTGTCATTGGATTTCTCCTAAATATTAAATTGAAGCTCTGTAGAAGCAACCCGCATGATTATATATATATATATATATATATATATATATATATATATATAACGTAAAGAACGACGCTTGTATAGGAGATATTCCGCGCAAGACGAGAGAGAGAACGAAACAAATGAAAAAATGAGGTAACCACCCGGGAATCGAACCCGGGATCTTCCGATTGCCGGTCAGATTCCCGGGTGGTTACCTCATTTTTTCATTTGTTTCGTTCTCTCTCTCTCGTCTTGCGCGGAATATCTCCTATACAAGCGTCGTTCTTTACGTTATTTATACTGCGTGTTCTTTGCAGTTATATATATATATATATATATATATATAGGGTGTCCGAGAATTATCTGTACAATTTTTGGTTGTTATTAAAAGTCAACCATGAAGTGTAGAAATTCCAGTGTTGTCCCATTTTACAGAGAAACTCATTAAGTTTTTGCTGATAACAAGTTTTGACAAGTTTTTTCTTTTTTGTACGCGGGTGACAGACATTGATGATTTAAAAGCAAGAATCACAGCTGCTATTGAGCGAATTGATGTGGATATGCTGCAGCGTACATGGCAACATTTGGATTATCGATTGGATGTTTTGCGAATCACTGATGGTGCACATATCGAATGTTTGTAACAACGTTACTTTAATAAAAGAAACGTTTGAAAATACAGATTCTAAATAATCTTGTTTAAGAATTTTACGTGTGTTATCAAGAATTTTATTAAAAGATGAAATTGTACAGATAATTTTCGGACACACTGGAATTTCTAAAAAACTTGTCAAAACTTGGTATCAGAAAAAAACTTAATGAGATTCTCTGTAAAATGGGACAACACTGGAATTTCTACACTTCATGGTTGACTTTTAATAACAGCCAAAAATTGTACAGATAATTCTCGGACACCCTGTATATATATATAGTTACGATAGAAGTGTTGTTCGGGAACCTTATCCTCAATATAATATGAATATGAAAACAAGAGATATGACTCAACATTTATCGGCCAAACGTTTCGGTCCACTCAGGGGCCATCTTCAGTGACTAAATAGAAGCATCTAAAAAAATAATCATAAAACTAAAGTAAATACAAATGTCAAACTGTACAATAATAAAATCTAATGCAAAAAAAAGTTAAAAAGTTGTTAAAAATAACTGGATTATAAAACAAAAAAGTAAAAATAAAACTAACAAATTTCAAAAATTGAAAGTTTAAAAATGTTAAGTTTAAAATTTAAAAAATTTAAAATTTTTTTTAAAAAGGACTGACCTGGATGGTAAAAGTTACAAATGACAAGTGGAGAGAAAGGAAAGAAAAAACAACTTAAGTTAGTTCGTTAGTTGCGTTAAAAAGGTGGTGGTTGGTTAGGAAGTATGTAATTTTATCGAGGAAAGGCTATCGTTTAGTTCTGGATTTAATTTCCTGATAAAAAGGGATTCTAAAATTTTAAGATCAAGCGAATTAGAAGCAGACGACAAAATCGCAAAGGAGTCCTGGGGGCACGGGTGGTCATTAGGGTGTGACCGTTGCCCTCCAAAAATCAAAAAATGGTCCTACAATGCTGTTCAAAGTTTTAGTGTTGTGTATTTATCTGGAAACACCCCTGTAAATTTTCTTGGAGATCGGTGCATGTTTGAGCTAGCACCGTCGTACCAGCAAGTATTGCTATTTCAGCTTATGAACTTCATAAATAAGTGTGAAAATAGCACATTTTATCAGATTTTCATTTCCGGGTCTGGAACGCTGACCCACAAATTTTCCACGTATTATTTTATTGCATTTAATTTTAATGATGCTCTTTTCTTTTCCCTTGACAGTGATTTGATGTTGTGAATAGAAAATTTAATCATGGATACACGGCAAGATGATGAGTATGTCAGAATGTTATTGGGCACCGTACCCCGAGAAGAAGAAAAGGAAATAAAGGGCTGCAAACTGCCAACTAATAGGCAGGTCTTACTATGTCTGTTAGCAAACCTTCGGGATATGCATTGGGACCAGGCTTTATCTGTCACCATTGACAATGTGCTTTTGCATTACCAGAAGGCGAATGTCCCGACCATTACAGGCAGGAACAATATTGGCCGAGTGATTAAAACTTACTATGACAAAGACTACATGATGCTTATGAAAAAGAATGAGGATAGAAGACGGGCTGATGATCCTGGAATTATGAAGTTTAAATCAGAATTGAGCCTGACGATGAAATTTTATAAGAAACAGTGTTGAAAGACATGGCGGCTGCGAAAAAGGGGAAAACTCAGGCCGAACAAGATGCCATCGATACTGACATACTCTTTATGAAAAGCATGCTAAGTGACAGAGTAGCTACCTACTCTGGGGTAAACAAAGTACTCACAGAAAAGGTTCAGAAGCGACAGAAAAGGCAGATGCGAGAAGAGAAGCGACAAGAGAGAGAGCAATGTGATCATGCTGAGAATGCACAGGCTGATATTGATTCACCTATTAGCTCTGATGAGGACGACGACATTGATGAGGCCAGCACTGCTGAACCAAAGAGAAAACATCGGAGAACAGTGAAAGAGGGAGTTTCAATTTTTGTGCCCATGATATTCTGAAGTCGGCAGAACTTGTTTCATGCAGTGTTCGAAACAACATCTCGCCGACCCAGCTGAGTGCAATTGCGTACTCCCTTGTATCTGCATGTGGTGGAGATACATCAAAGCTGAGTCTAAATGCAAGGACGGCCCACCGATACCGAGCTTCCATCGTGTCAGAAATAAGTTTAAAAATCATGGATGAATGGCAACCATCAGACAAAGTACTGGTGCACTGGGATGGTAAACTTATGGACACGCTGGATTCCAAAGGCACTGATGACCGCCTGCCCATTCTTGTGTCTGGTGTCAATGGCACAAAGCTTCTTGGAGTCCCACCTCTTCCGCATTTGACTCAAAAAGCTGGCCTGGTTCAAGGAGACTTGATATCAACAGCAACCAAACAACTTCTGGTCGATTGGGAGTGTGAACAGAATGTCGTTGGTATGGTTTTCGACACAACTTCATCCAATACAGGTAAACCTATTTCAAACATCAGCGTGAATTTATCACGACATTAATACCAAAATACAGTGAATGATTTAACAGAAATCTGCAAAAAGCACGTGCCTGAAATGGTGGCCTTAAACTACAATTACATTTTTTTTCAGGACAAAAAACAGCTGCTTGCGTCTCCCTCCAAAAGGAATTAGAGCGTGCCGTATTCTGGTGCGCCTGTCGCAGGCATGTGGGCGAAGTCATCCTAGGTGTTTGCTGGGATTGCTTGAAAGTGGAGGGCTCTTCAAGTCCAAACATAATGGTTTTCCAGAGGTGAGTCATAAGCTTTACAAAATAACAAGGAATATTATTATCTAATGAACAAATTTAGTGGAATTTCTTTTATTAGACTTATAAGATATACTAACACCAAGCAAATGATCGATCATATCAATCTTAATACCCCTAAAACAATATTATAGATTAGTACGAAATACAATAATCCCAATAATTGCATTTCTAGGTTCAAGAACCATTTGTCTCAACTGGCGTACAATGAAAAAAGAAATACTACTACCCCGCAATGCCTGGAGTGTTTGAAGAGCGCCAGCAAGAGATGGCTGACTTCTTCCGTGAATCTCTAGCCCAACCATTTACACGTGGCGACTACAAGGAGCTGGTAGAGCTTTGTCTGCTGCTTGTAACTAAAGGATCCGAGCCAGTGAACTTCACAATGGTCTACCCCGGCGCACTTCACAAAGCAAGGTGGATGGCTAAACTGCTCTATACCCTCAAGATTGTTCTTTTGTCAGGCCAGATCAAAGAGCAGTTTCCCAAAGCCGAGGTTGTGACTAAAAGTCAAATCAGCAAGTTAGAACGGTTTGCTGTGTTCACAGTCGCTGTTTATGTCCCATGGTGGATTGTTTGCCCCGTTCCAGCAAGTGCGCCACTGAATGACTTGAATTTGCCCCATATGACGCCACAATAGTTGACAAAGCACGTGTGGCACTCGGTAGACACACTTGGTACCTAACTGAGGAGTTGGCCCCACTGGCTTTGTTCTCGTCCCAAGTACAAGAAAGGACAAAAGAGGAGATGAGGAAGGCCCTTCTTTGCCATGAAGGCACTGAAGTTACTAAGAGAGTGGGGCTCAATCATGGGGGCTATGGAAAGCCATATCTTCCCCCTGTCCCAGAAAGTGGCACTGCCCTGGTGGACCTAATTGGGCCTGACTCAAGCCAGTTCTTCATCATTTTAGGCATGCCCTATCAGTTTCTCCACAGTCCAGCCAGTGAATGGGCGGATCATGACGACTACCTGAACATGAAACGGGTTGTGGACAGGCTTCAGGTCGTCAATGAGGCTGCAGAGCGTGGTGTAAAACTTTGCCATGACTTTCTTAATGTTGCCAGGGATGAGGAGCGCTTTCAAGAAGTCCTTCAAGTAGTTGAAAATGACAGACTCCGCGTTCCTAATCAGCGCAAACGATCATCTGTTTCCGAACAGAAATCATGGTTTCTTGCTCTAGAGAAATAATACCTTGTGAATATATGATAAAACCCCTTAATGTACCATGAGAGAATAAGAATGATTAACTTTTTTGTGTTAGTGATAACAGCTTTTAATTAAGACAGGCAAATGATTTGTGTTAATATCCCTTATGATGGTTGTGTAATCTCATATATAGGCGCGTATGCCGTATAAGCAAAATCGCTATTTTTCAAATTGCTGGTGCTCACTCGAATATGCATGAATCTTCAAAAAATTGCACGTGGGTATTTTTTATGTCAATATGCAACAACAAAATTTTGAACAGCATTGTAGGACAAAGTTGGGGCAACTGTCACACCCTAGACTGGTCATGGGTCTCTGAATGATGCCGAATAGCAGAGGATTCAGGAGTGGAAAGAGGGCGAGAAGTTCGATAAGAAAAACCCAAATGCTTCGAAATCCTAAGTTTTAACTGTAGGGCAGTCTGCCCCACATAACGACTTTGGCAGGTCGCACATGTATATAAATAACAAAGGATCTCAAAAGCACGGGAGGTGATCTTTATGGCGAAAAAAGGGTTGCAGAGAACTAGAATTAGAATTAATAATTATAAAGTCGCATTGAGGGAAGTGTCTGTCGAAAATAGAGTGGACATCTTTATTAAGTTGAAAAGTTAGTTGGTCTAAAAATGGAAGCTTAAGATAAACCTTCTGTTTCGGAACCGTGGACTGAATTATTTTGGGTGAATATAGGTTATTTAAAAATTTAGAAATTAAAGTCTCAAAAGTCAAAGTACAATAAAAATTATAGTTAAAAAAATCTCTTAAGATACTGAATTTCTAAGTCAAATAAAGACCAACTCCAACAAAGGTGATAGGCTCTAAAAATACGACTTTTAATACTAGCCAGCTTAAAACTAAGTGGAATATTGCTAAAAAAATGAGTACCGAGTTGGGTAGTAGTTGGTTTTCTATATACTTGTGTTGAAAAGCCTGTACTATGTTTATTTATGGTAACATCAAGAAACGAAATTTTATTGTGTCGTTCTACTTCCATAGAGAATTTAATATTAAGATGCCTAGTATTAATGTAATTTAAAAATAAAGGGGCATGATCTTTGTGCTTAAAAAATAAAAAAACAATCATCTTCATAACGTTTAAATAAAATAGGTTTAAAATCAAGCGGGCAATCCCTCAGCCACTTTTCCTCGTGAAAACAAAGAAAACTGTTAGCAAAGGACGGACCAATGGGCGAACCCATTGCCATTCCCTCGTGCTGGTGGAAAAGTTCCTTATTAAAAAAGAATATGGTATCCTGGACAGATAACTTTAAAAGTTTTGAAAACAATTGTCTGCTTAATCCCAAAATGTCATTAGTAGAACCAAACAAAGAATTTATAATAATATCACAAGTTTCAAAAACAGGTACATTGGTAAACAAAGACTGAACATGAAAGGAAGCCATGAAACAATCCTTAAACTTCAACTTGGTGACATAATCAACAAATTCAAATGAATCTTGCAAAGTGAAATGACTACGTGTGAGAGGGTCTATGATTGGGACCAAAAATTTTGCGAGGGTATAACTTGGGAGTGTTTATGGCTGCTAGAATGGGACGAAGCGGAACTCCAGGTT
>JAJOZX010011281.1:0-123054 GCA_023014485.1 Bathynomus jamesi
ACTTCGGCCCATCGAGGTGGCTCCACTATGTAAAAACTGCCTGTACATTGGCAACAACCAATTTTTACAAAACTAAACAATTATCAATTTAAAACCAATTAATCATCAATTTAAAACTAAAGATAGAATCTCTGGATCCAGAGGATCAAGTCATAATAGACTACTATCCACAAATATGTTACACTATGTTACACTCTACGTATATCTATTTATATCTGACATGCAAATATATCATATCCAAAGAATCCAGTCAATTTCATTATGGTATCCATCAATACCAGTACCTTGCCAACCAAAAATAAGTCACGGTCCATATCAATTGCGGACCAAGTCACAATTTACAACCATATACATTACAATATAGTATATACTTAGGAGGAAAAGTGTAGGTGTGGCTGTAAAGACTGTACAGTAATGTAGAAATGTGTGTGCACCCATTTTGGGTCACCCATTTAAAGGTGTTTGTGGGGCAAGTGAAGATAATGAGTTTTACAATACCTCACAGTACTATGAGTGGCACCGCTCGGCAGAGGAATCTCTTTAAATGGGATGTGTAAGGACAGAGTATCCCCTAACCCAAGATGCTGTCTCCCAATATCCCACAACACTTGTGTTGAACTGTGGGATCTATCACCTAAATATACATAATATATATGAAATAAACTAGTACCATTCATGCAAAAAAAAAAAAATGTGCTTAAACACTATCACCAGATATCCCTTGCAGACATCAAACTATCCAACCTTCTTTTGAAAGAATCTGTATTTGTATCTGAATTTTTATCTGAAGTCACCACTTCTTCTGTCAGACTGTTCCAAAACTTAATTACTCTGTTTGTAAAACTATGTTTTCTTAAATTTGTTCTACATATTGGCTTAAATAATTTCATACTATGACCTCTAGTCTGGTTATTGTGATCTTTAATAAAAAGAGAATCAAAATCTATCTTATCCAACCTTTAATTTTACTACCTTAAACTATATCCAATCTATCAACATATGCGTCTAATCGATTTTTAAACATGTTTATAGACGTGCTACTAATTACTTCTACCGGCAAACTATTCCAGCTATTTACTATTCTATGCGTAAAAAAGTTTTTCGCAACTGCTGTCTAGAACATTCTACTTGTCAACTTACACCCGTTATTTCTAGTCCTATTATATTGAGATATTTCGAAAAAGCTATCTCTCTCTACGTTATCGAACCCATTCATAATTTTGAAAACCTGGATTAGATCACCCCTTAGCCTCCTCGTTTCGAGTGTAGTCAATTTTAACTCTGTAAGCCTATCCTCGTACGACTTTGACCAAAGCGACGGAATCATCTTAGTTGCTCGTCTTTGAACTCTTTCGATTTTGTCTATATCTTTGCGCATATGCGGATTCCAAAATTGGACCGCGTACTCCAAATGGGGTCTAACTAATGATTTATAACGAGGAACTATAATATCGCGCGATTTGTACTCAAAATTTCGAGCTATAAAACCTAGCACTTTGTTCGCCTTATTGGCCGCTGCTGTACTTTGTTTCGCTACTTTTAAATCACCAGTGACTATAACTCCTAAATCTTTTTCCTGCTCTACGCTTATCAACTCTTTCCCTGACATACTATACGCAAAATTACCGTTACGTGAACCTATATGTAAAATTTTGCACTTATCGACATTAAATTTCATTTGTCATGTGACTGACCAATCAACGATTTTATTCAGATCATTCTGGATTTTACCCCTATCTTCGTCATTAATCGCCCTACCACCCAGCTTCGTGTCATCCGCAAACTTTGAAACTGTATTGACTAGGCCGACATCTAAATCGTTAATATATATAAGAAGAAGCAAGGGGCCCAATACAGAACCCTGAGGAATGCCACTCACTACATTAGGCCAAGACGACTCCGCTCCACCAACGACCACCCTCTGTTTCCTACCTCGCAACCACTCTTCTATCCAATTTATTACTACACCCCTGATTCCATGAGGATTAGTTTTCTCAATGAATCTTTTGTGCGGTTTCGGTGTTAAACGCTTTTTGAAAATCTAAATACACTACATCAACCGCCCGATGACTATCGTAAACGTCAACCACGCTTTGAAAAAATTCTAAAAGATTAGTTAACCCTTTAAGGACTGAAGGTACAAATTGCTAACGTTTCAAATACAAGCATTCATAACTTAACCCTACAAAAAATTCAGGGCTTAAAGGGTTAAGCAAGATTTGTTTCGCCTAAAACCGTGCTGCGTATTTCTAAGTTATGCAATTCTAAGTGTTCGACTATACGATCCCTAATTATTGATTCCAGTAGCTTACCTACAACAGACGTTAAGCTGATTGGCCTATAATTCCCCGCCGCACCTTTATCGCCTTTCTTAAAGATAGGTGTTACGTTTGCTAACTTGAAATTATATGGTACGCACCCCTCAGAAATAGACGCATTAAAAATCTTTGTTAGCGGCACAACAATGCTATCTTTTAATTCTTTTAGTTGTATGGGATATATGGAATCCGGCCCCGGTGATTTACGCGTTTCCATTTTATCAATATAGCGCATTACCTCCCTTCACTAACCACAATATTATCCAAAATATTACCATTATCAAAAGGTATTATGTCTATGACCGTAGGGATATTCGTTACATCTTCTATAGTAAAAACTGACGTAAAAAATTCGTTTAGCAAGGTAGCAATTTCTTTGTTTTTAGAAACTAGATCTCCGTTAACATTTTTCAACGGCCCCAAGACACTTTTTACTGGATTTCTATTCTTGACGTTTTGAAAGAATCGCTTGGAGATTTCTTTACCGTCACGAGCTATGGAGATTTCAAATTCGCGCTTGGACTTTTTTATTACACTTTTCGCTTCACGCCTTAGAGATATGTAGTTGTTTCGTAACCACAAATTGTCTTTATCCCACTTATGTAGCATATAACCCCTATCTCTACTCTTTATAATGTCTCCTACTCTAGAAGTAAACCACAAGGGCTTGTTGTTTACTTTCGCACGCTTAATTTTGTACGGTACACATTCCTCAGTTATAGTCCTAAATACTGTTTCAAACGACTCCCACATTAGTTTTGCGTTGGAGTTCCCCATTACGTTTTCCCAATTGACGTGTGACAATTTATTTCGAAATTTACTAAAGTCTGCGTGCTGGAAGCAGGTCCGGCGCCAGCCTATTTGGCGCCCTTAGCAGGACTGCAGCTGGCGCCCCCATCCGCCTCCCACTTCACGATTGAGTTTGCCCACAAAGTAATCAAGGTACCATATTGAAGAAACTATTTGCCTTACACTGATCTATTTTAATTTGCTAATACATACATTTATTATAAAATCATTTCACAGTTCAAGAAAGTGTCATGACCAATCAAAACAGCGAGTAAAGCGAGGCATATGTAGTAACAAATCAGAACGCTCAAAAGTGCTAAAATATGCGTGCAAAAAGGACATATCTACTGTTTTTTCCAAGCAAGAAGGGCATATGTCACATAAAAACAGTTATTCGCTTATTGACGACTCCCGGAACTCATATTAAGCCGTAAATAAGCCGAGTCGCTTATTGACGACTCCCGTCTGAGCGCGCAACATTTTTAAATCGCTTATTTACGACTCCCGTCCCTAAAGGGTTAAAGGTCGTGATAGTGAAAGTTCTATAATGACCCAATAAGATGAATAAGTTAATTATGTAAATATCAGTCAAGCTAAACTGGTGTACATACGTCGTACAACCTTTCATCATTTGTCTATGCTTCTCATTCCTTCATTATTTTTTTCATGTTGTTCTTACATAATACTATCAGACGTGCATAGGGGGGGAGGCGCTGGCGCCCTTAGCATTTACTAACCTCGCCTAATGGAAGCGGCGGCCCTGGCTGGAAGTTAGGAATTTTAGTCGAGTTAGCTGGTTTCGAGTGACTTACTGAGAGGACAAACTCTACCATATTGTGATCGCTATTGCTTAACGGTTCTATTAGTAATTAGCCTATCATCTGTAGTTATTACTAAATCTAAAATACTGTCCAACTTCGTAGGTTCCCCAACCTTTTGAATAAGAAAGCTATCCTCGAGAAAATTAACTAAACGATTACCTTCCACGTCTCCCTGCATTGTATCGTAATTCACGTTGGCGCAATTAAAGTCACCCATAACTAAAGCCTGCTCACTACCGATTATTCTCTTTAGTTCACGATATAACGCTTCGTCCGTATCAGCTGTTTGATTAGGGGCCCTCTATATAACCGCAACAACAGGTTTGAAATCGTTCAATTTAAGTTCTGCTATAGTCGAATCTATTCGTTCTGAAATTGTGTGCTTTACTTCTATAACGTTCGCAATATTATCTTTGATATACAACATAACACCGCCTCCTCGCCTACCTATTCTGTTTTTAACAAAAAGTCTATAACCTCTAATTTGATACTCCCCTACAAAGTCACGTGTTTCAGTGCTAAGCCACGATTCATTTATCACAATTAAATCAGTCTTTACAAGCAATTAAAGAACCTTCAAATTCTTTGTAATTGCGACACCTTCGCGAGCGCAGGGGAAAATTTATGGAATTTACGCTGGGACCGTTCGAGTTACGGCAGCCTGAAAAGAAGAGACAGTATTATGAAATACAGTAGGCTTCCTAAACGCGCAGCTCCAACGTCATTAAGATGAAGTCCATCTCCGAGGAACATGTCCCTCCTGCCGTAGAAACTGTTCCAAAAATTCGCAAAATGCACTCCTTCCTGTTGGCAAAGAGACTTTAGGTTATTGTTAATATAGGTCGTCTTGCTGTAGAAATCGTTACGTTGGATAATTCGAGGAAGTATACCTGTTAAAACAATGTTATTAGTTTTTTCCTTTAATTGCTCTAGTAAGTCCCTGTACCTAGCCAGCAGTTCTTCCGATCAAGAATTTAAAACGTTATTAGTACCGACATGAATAACATACGTTGTGTCCTCGGAGGTACCGTCTGTAAAATGGTCAACACTATTAGTTATCTCGTCCACCCTTGCACCAGGGTAGCAGTAACGGCGCCTACAACGAGGGTTTCTCCCACAGAATTCCTCGAGCTGCCCTCGAACAATGGAATCGCCAACGAGTCGTATTTCCGGTTCATCAGCATCTTCGAAACCTAAAACAGAAAACTTATTGTTTGTTATTACTAGTAGACAAGTCTTAGGTTTTCTCAATGGTGCTCCATTACGTACTCGAACGAAGGGTTGGGAACTAGGGGAAGAGAGAGGGCTATTAGTACTATTTATATTATTAGTAGAAAATGAGGCAGGAGGGGTCGTAACTGGAGTCTCAAGGGATCCTAATTTTGCCGTCAGGAGCATCACGCTTTCTTCAAGCCTCACTCTGGCCTCCCTCTCACGTTCTAACTCGTTCCTCAGGACTTCCATGCTTGAGCACCACCTGCAAACTAACTATTCATTATTATTAGCCATTGTAAACGCGTAAGCGGCAAATTTCCCTTCACAGCGACTGCAAGTACTTGACAGGGGTGCCATGCTTTTAATTAGTTAAAAAAAAAACCCGAGCGTTTGGAAATTAATAAATTACAACTTAGGTCTACCGCGTGCTTATTGTGCCGTCACATGCCCAAACCCGCAAAAATGTTCTTGAAACGTAGAAACAGGTTCTTGTAACACAAATTTATACTAAATGAATATATAATTAAGCTACCGAAGAAAGATCTGTAAAAGAAAGAGTATTAATAATACTTATCTGTCCACGATTCAACCGACTTTTTTCCTTTTTTTCCCACAGTGTGTGACCACACTCTTCCTGATCCCCCGAAGGGAAAATGAACCTTATAACTCCTCGTTTTCTGATCGATTTGAAAAACAAACAAGGCAAGCCACATGCACTAGCCTTGGTTTAATCAAATAATATAGTACTGAATAAAGTCAATAAATGAAATATATTCGTTAATGAATGATTAGTAACACGAAGTAATTTAGTTAAGAATGCACCAAACACTATTTTTTTTAAAGACACCTCAACGAAAACCACTTATTCAATTGATAACAAGGAAAGACTGATCACACACACACATATATATATATATATAATATACATTCAACTGCAAAGAACACGCAGTATAAATAACGTAAAGAACGACGCTTGTATAGGAGATATTCCGCGCAAGACGAGAAGAGAAAACAACAAATGAAAAAATGAAGTACCACCTGGGAATCGAACCGGGATCTTCCGATTGCCGGTCAGACGCGATAACCACTACACCATGGACTCCACTCTTCCAAATGCCGTAATTCCTCTACATACTCGCAGAAACCATGCCCCAAGGGGGCACCTCCCGCTTGCCGTAAATTATATACATTCAACTGCAAAGAACACGCAGTATAAATAACGTAAAGAACGACGCTTGTATAGGAGATATTCCGCGCAGACGAGAAAGAGAAAACAACAAAATGAAAAATGAAGTACCACCTGGGAATCGAACCCGGGATCTTCCGATTGCCGGTCAGACGCGATAACCACTACACCATGGACTCCACTCTTCCAAATGCGTAATTCCTCTACATACTCGCAGAAACCAATGCCCCAAGGGGGCACCTCCGCTTGCCGTAACATTATATACATTCAACTGCAAAGAACACGCAGTATAAATAACGTAAGAACGACGCTTGTATAGGAGATATTCCGCGCAAGACGAGAAAGAGAAAACAACAAATGAAAAAATGAAGTACCACCTGGGAATCGAACCCGGGATCTTCCGATTGCCGGTCAGACGCGATAACCACTACACCATGGACTCCACTCTTCCAAATGCCGTAATTCCTCTACATACTCGCAGAAACCAATGCCCCAAGGGGGCACCTCCCGCTTGCCGTAACATTATATACATTCAACTGCAAAGAACACGCAGTATAAATAACGTAAAGCGTCGTCTTTACGTTTATACTGCGTGTTCTTTGCAGTTGAATGTATATAATGTTACGGCAAGCGGGAGGTGCCCCCTTGGGGCATTGGTTTCTGCGAGTATGTAGAGGAATTACGGCATTTGGAAGAGTGGAGTCCATGGTGTAGTGGTTATCGCGTCTGACCGGCAATCGGAAGATCCCGGGTTCGATTCCCAGGTGGTACTTCATTTTTTCATTTGTTGTTTTCTCTTTCTCGTCTTGCGCGGAATATCTCCTATACAAGCGTCGTTCTTTACGTTATTTATACTGCGTGTTCTTTGCAGTTGAATGTATATAATGTTACGGCAAGCGGGAGGTGCCCCTTGGGGCATGGTTTCTGCGAGTATGTAGAGGAATTACGGCATTTGGAAGAGTGGAGTCCATGGTGTAGTGGTTATCGCGTCTGACCGGCAATCGGAAGATCCCGGGTTCGATTCCCAGGTGGTACTTCATTTTTTATTTGTTGTTTTCTCTTTCTCGTCTTGCGCGGAATATCTCCTATCAAGCGTCGTCTTTACGTTATTTATACTGCGTGTTCTTTGCAGTTGAATGTATATAATGTTACGGCAAGCGGGAGGTGCCCCCTTGGGGCATTGGTTTCTGCGAGTATGTAGAGGAATTACGGCATTTGGAAGAGTGGAGTCCATGGGTAGTGGTTATCGCGTCTGACCGGCAATCGGAAGATCCGGGTTCGATTCCCAGGTGGTACTTCATTTTTTCATTTGTTGTTTTCTCTTTCTCGTCTTGCGCGGAATATCTCCTATACAAGCGTCGTTCTTTACGTTATTTATACTGCGTGTTCTTTGCAGTTGAATGTATATAATGTTACGCAAGCGGGAGGTGCCCCTTGGGCATTGGTTTCTGCGAGTATGTAGAGGAATTACGGCATTTGGAAGAGTGGAGTCCATGGTGTAGTGGTTATCGCGTCCTGACCGGCAATCGAAGATCCCGGGTTCGATTCCCAGGTGGTACTTCATTTTTTCATTTGTGTTTTCTCTTTTCGTCTTGCGCGGAATATCTCCTATACAAGCGTCGTTTTTACGTATTTATACTGCGTGTTCTTTGCAGTTGAATGTATATAATGTTACGGCAAGCGGGAGGTGCCCCCTTGGGGCATTGGTTTCTGCGAGTATGTAGAGGAATTACGGCATTTGGAAGAGTGGAGTCCATGGTGTAGTGGTTATCGCGTCTGACCGGCAATCGGAAGATCCCGGGTTCGATTCCCAGGTGGTACTTCATTTTTTCATTTGTTGTTTTCTCTTTCTCGTCTTGCGCGGAATATCTCCTATACAAGCGTCGTTCTTTACGATATATATAATATATATATTATATATACAGGGTGTCCCATAAGTGCGGCATCATAGGAGAAATTCATATTTTTCTATTTCTACAAACCATAATTTATGCTCGGGATGCCAATTTCCCGTCCACCATTCTGTTCAGTGACGAGGCTGTTTTTTATGGAAATGGTGAGGTAAATCGACAGAACACCCACTACTGGTCTCAAACAAAAACCTCACTGGTATACTCTTCAAAGGAACAAGGTGCATCTCGGGTGATGCTATGGTGTGGCATTTGGAATGATTGCATCATAGGTCCCCTCTTTTTCGATGAACGTCACTGGAGGCACCTACCTACGTATGCTCAGGAAGAAGCATTTCCCAGTGTCTTGAACGAAAAAGGAAATTTCCCAACATGGTTCCAGCAAGACGGCGCTCCTGCACATTACAGCACCCAAGTAAGGGAATACCTGTACCAACAATTCCCTGGTCATTGGATAGGACGTCGAGGGCCTGTGGAATGGCCAGCTAGAAGCCCGGATCTCACGCCACTAGATTTTTATCTCCGGGGCCACTTGAAAGCGCTGGTATACGCAGAGAAAATTAGGAGTGTTGAACATTTGCGGCAGCGCATTATTGGGGCATGCAACACCATTACTCCTGACATCATTCACGTGTGCTTGCTGACTGGGTAATCACGTCTGAATTTGTGTATTGAAAACAATGGTGGACATATTGAGCACGTTCTGTAAATAAAAGCTTTTGTTTTGCCTTTTTTAATTATTTTTCCTATGATGCCGGACTTATGGGACACTATATATATAGTATTGAAAACAATGGTGGACATATTGAGCACGTTCTGTAAATAAAAGCTTTTGTTTGCCTTTTTTTATTATTTTTCCTATGATGCCGGACTTATGGGACACTATATATATATATATATATGGTGTCCCATAAGTCCGGCATCATAGAAAAATAATAAAAAGCAAAACAAAAGCTTTATTTACAGAACGTGCTCAATATGTCCACCATTGTTTTCAATATACAAATTCAGACGTGATACCCAGTCAGCAAGCACACGGTGAATGATGTCAGGAGTAATGGTGTTGCATGCCCCAATAATGCGCTGCCGCAAATGTTCAACACTCCTAATTTTTCTGCGATACCAGCGCTTTCAAGTGGCCCCGGAGATATATATATATGGAATGAACTCAGAATGGTCCCCTGAGTTTTTTATGATACACACAGACAGACAGTGCATGGAACAAGGAACTCTTCTGGAAAATTAAATCCACTATAGTCCGATTAAGTTCCGAATAAGTTCCTTGTTCCATGCACTGTCTGTGTGTATATATATATATATATATATATATATATATATATTACACACACACACACGTCACCTCGCATACGCTCCTCCCAGGTCTCCTTCAGTGTGCCTCTTTTTTTCGAATAAATCTCTCTTTTTCGCATCATATCCAGTATTTCCTCTTTTGTTGGTAAAGGTGACAATGTTAAGTCTAAGAGTATTTCAAGTCCTTGAATGCTTCCAAGTTCCGAGGTTCATCCTTTAGTTTCATGGGCTGACTTCTTAAGCCATTGTCTAACTAGGCCTGTCATGGCTATACCCTCCTCTTTCATCCGGGCCGGGAGCTTTTTGGGCCGGCATGGGAACCAAGGTGGTGTTTCCCATGGCAGAGTTAGCTTCCAAATTCTAAAGAATTACTGAAGTTCCTAATACGATGCTTAACGATTTATTTGTACTTTGGAATACGCTAACCACATAATTTGTACTAAATATGATCTTTCCTGGTGGTTATACTTTTGAAGTCTAATTTGCAGGGGGAATTGAAAAACTAATTTGACTCCTGGTTGTTATGCTAAACAAAACTTTACGTTTATTTAGTTTTTACCTTTTTTTAATGCTACAGCCCTAGACTTAAGATGCATGTATGTATGACTTCAATAACACATTAAGTAGCAAGACACGCAACATCTAAGGTAATGTGACAAAGGAGACCTACAGTTTTACGTGGGATCCGAACCACGAGTCGCTATATAGTCTAGTTATATTTGAAGATTGTAGAGACCAATCGACCAGGGAAGTACTCCTGCGGAGGGATGTTAGGCAGGAGACGGAGTGCTGGAACTCAGATTTTTCCTGTCACTGTCCTTAGTTTATCTTTGTCCGTCTTATCTACCCAATAAGCAGACCAGCATGCTCTCAAACACGCTTCAACCTCTACACATACGTGCATCTTACACACAGCACAATCTTTTCAAAATTAAATATATTTGCATTCTGGCTTTCTTCTTTCTATTGGGGTGCATTTGCACCCCTTGGCCCCTCCTTCATACATAAAAAAATTAATTTTGGTAATTTGCTTTTAATTAGATTTTGCGACTTCAGATTTCACGAAGGAAGGAATACTTCACCGGCACTTCGACTGCCGGGGGTCATACCGCGCCGAAACTTCAGATTTCTGAAATTAACACGTGTCGTGTAGGTTTTTTCTTCGTGGGTCCCATCTGATTTAATAAATGCAAAGCTACTGTGCAGCTGTTGAAACCAATCAGATAAAGGCAGAACAGAAATGTAGCTTTTGCAGTTGGTTGAAAAATTCAAAAACGTTGCATTCTATATCTCATATGACAACTTCTGTAAATAAATATCCATTATTATAACTTCATTATTATAACTTTTCTGCTCAATATCTGATTATTTTTTCCCCAGTGAAAGTGTTCAAATATTTTGTTGTAGTAGTTTGACATATCCAAACATTGCACGAAGTTTGATCATAATTGTTTTAAACCACATAATAGGGGAAAAGAAAAATATTAAGGGGTTATTTGTTGTTGCTTTAAAATATTCAACACTAAATTTGATTTCAATAAATGTATTTTTATTTCAAACTAAAATTCAACATTTTTTAAATTTTTTATTAACAAAAATATCGTAGTTACTTTCAATCACAACACAACGTAGAACTCATTCAAACTGGCAAATTTAAATAGTTTTGTTTATTAAATTTAAAGGAATTTGGTTTATATGAATAAAAATTACGTTACTGTATTTATGGACTTCAGTTTTAGACGTTATAAATTTCAAATGAGAATCACGAATACAGAGATATTACGCTTATTTTCAAGTTTTATGTTGAAATATCTTCTATATTATTACAATCCTCACTCTGATTATTATTATTATTCGTTATTCAGGTCAATTAATACTATGCTCTGAAAGGTATTTAAACATACAAAATAAAAATTATGCACCAGACTGGGTTCACATGCAAGCAAATGTAGTTAAATACAAATACAAGTGAACCTGGTATCATTTCAAATGCCTTTACAAATTCATTATTTAATGGCAATGGCAGCTACTTTTGTTTATTTGAAGTTTAAAATGAAAATCATAAGTAGAAAAACACTCAAAACAAATTATATTTGCCAAATGCACCCGATATACAGCTAAAAATTAAAAAGCTCAGCTTTAAAAAGGGCAGCCGCCTCGGTAAAACAAAGCAGAAAGGGAAAAGGCCCCAAAATCATACTAGGTTTCTTATAACTCAAATACCTTTGTTCGAAGCAAATCTTTCGTGAATGTATCTAATGATAAAATCAAATACATTTGCGGGTAAGCCAGAGTCTGTTCAAGCTTAACAACTGAAGAAATAAAATCGTAAATCATAAAAACATTTGCATACTGACAACCCAAAAATATTGTCGCAATTGTCCCAAAAGTAAAACGCTATTTGGTCAGCATGAGTGTTTTTCCCAAATAAACTTTTTACAAACTGATAATACCAGTGTGTACTTTACGGGAATGTTAATTGTATGAATAATAAAATAATAATAATAATAATAATGATGATGATGATTTACTTATTAACCGAAGCTAATTAAGTAGAAGTTAAATCAATAAAATTTACGTTAACTAATTTCAACTGAAAAAGATTTTACGTCACACACTAAATACATATCACTGACTATGTGATCTACTGAAGATTCATTCCACTAGCCTGTAAAACGATTCACATTACAAACAACATTACACGATATTCCTAAATGAGGAGAAGAGGCACTATGTTACTAAATAGTGAAAGAGTAAAGTGTGACTCAATTGCTGACTCTGTCTTGACGACATTACATCCCATAAAATGTTCTACATTTTATTAAATAGTTCACGTAAAGAATGAGTAGGTCTATTACGTACGTTATAGTGACTACAGGTTACATTAATTCACACGAGTCAGTACAGACAGCTAAATGTCGTCACAATATTACTAAGAATGTGTTCAGGACGGACTGTATCTAAGGCTCCCGTAATTTTATAATTATTATTATTATTGGTCCAGCTACAATACATAAATTATTATTAAATATTGCATAATATACTGAGCAAAATCAACATGGCGCATAAAATGAGTAAGGTGCATCCCTCGGAACAAATATTTAAAATTCTTTCATTAAAACTTAGTAACAATTAACAAAAACTTAATCAAGCTAAGACTTGTGTCCAAATTTATAGAGAACGTAAAAGCCAATACATTTTTTATATCTCTAAAGCTTATTAATTAAACTATTTTGTCTGTTATCTGGTATATGCTTTAAATTATCAAGAAATGCAAAAACCTCGAGGTATAACTAGGGGTGCCACTATGGCAATAATTCGGTATTACACACCGTAAGACACAATATGCTCCACTCCACCATTATTAAGTTAAGGATCTTAAAAAATTCACTAGATATAATAACTAATGTTCTTTCAAAATTTTACCCTCATATGTGTGATTGTACAAAAAAAAAAAAAAAAAATTATATATATATATAGTATATATATATATATATAGGGTGGCCCATAAGTCCCAATCGGTTATAATTAAAGCGAGAATACAAAAAATAAAAAACGTTTAGAAATATTTATTGATTATCCAAAGTGCAAAACTATCTCGACAAATACTATATTCTTAATAATCGCTTACGTCAGTGTGAGCTCCGCTAGATGAATTTTCACTTTAATTATAACCGATTGGGACTTATGGGCCACGCTGCATGTATGTATGTAATAATTACTCCTTTTCCAAAACACCCATTCGTTTATCAAAACATATTTCTGGATTATTTCCGATTCATAAGGTAATAATTCCAGTGATTTGATTATTCTCGAAATACATTTGAAATGTAATCAGCAGGTACATAGAAAGTTAAAACACATGCATACAATTTACAATTATATATATATATATATATATATATATATATATATATATATATATATATATTATATATATAAAGATTAAACTTTTTTTAAACTAATACCAAATTAAAATTCACTTACTAAGCTAATCAATTTTTCAATTTTCAATCATTTTTCAATGTTAATTAGAACTACTCCCAAAATCGGCTAATCTGAAGTTCCAAATTAGTTAAAAATTCATTTTGTATTGTCAGAGATATTCTACGGCTTAACTATCAACTGTTGCTCTATGTAATAACCTTAAAGTGATACAAAAACTGATTTTCCATCATCGTCATTTCAAGTGATTTCTCCGTTCGAAGGAACGTGAAAGAACGGAGCTAAAATAAAGAAAAAATCCAAAATAATGTTATAGAAAACTTCTTAACCACATTCAGCGGTGCTCCAAGACATTGAATAAAGTGATGGTGTGGTGTGGTCGCTGTTCACAAGCGGACGGTAATACGGGTCGAGACCCGCCAAAATAATTTTTTTCTTCTCTCTCTCTCCAACGAATTAGACGTAGAATAGACGAACTTTGGAGGTGGATACGAGCAACTCGTCATCGAAAAATTTGGTTTCTATGATGACATTTCCGCTGTAAGGAAAAATGAATAAGCGAACGCTTTACATCATCTCTTAAGAATAAATGTAGTACATAGCCCGCACAACTCTCACTATGAGGCATGTTAGGGGAAAATAATTAAATTTTACTTCCTTTCAAAATGTTACTACCTACTGTATACCTACTCTAACGTATACCATTATGGACTCACCAGTATGAGGACGAAAACTTGTTGCATACATTTAAATACTTTAAAGAGCAAGTGTTCAGTCACTTACAAAAATTGGTGAACTTGCAAGAAAGTCCCATTTTACTTCAACAATATATTGTTGATAATGTACTCATTTACAAAGCCTGGGAGAGTACATAAACTGTTTTTGTTGACTGTACAGGAAATTGTGATCAGTCGCCTAAATACTTGATAGTCCGGTAGCACAGCCCCTGATTTTACTAGAACCCTGCATTGTTTGTTATAAAGCAAATTTTTACATATTTTGAAAGCTTATACCACCCCATTCAAGAATCCATCGGGTGTACACCTGACCCCCTCTTGGCTTTTTCAATATGGCTGCCATTTTCCAAGATGGCCGGCGAAACTGAAAAATCCCATATCCTGGTCAATACTTGATGGAGTTTGATGATCTTGGTGTCATTTCTAGGGGTTTTTAGGATGATGAGTCGATCTGGAGGGGTTGCAGATACTTTGGGAGTCGTTTTGACCCACATTCGTCAATACTCAAGGTCATTGGAGGTCAAACGCCCCCCGAAATAAGGAATATCCCATATCCCGGGCAGTCGTGGAGATATTTTGGTGATCTTACTGTCGTTTTTATGGTTTTGGGCAAGACTGAGTAGTTCTATAGGGTTTAAAATGAAATCAGGGATTATTTTCCCCATGGTAAGGTGAATTCCAATATGTCTAATTATTCCTCTTATTTTTTTCAGGTTGTCGAGATTATTGCCGATGGTGTTGCCCACCTGGTGGTTTGATGACGTAGAAAAAACCCTCTCAACTGCGGCACATGACGGAATAGCTGTATTCAATTAAATGAAAATTGACTAAGATTGCGTTTGAAAATGCGTCACCGTAAACGCGCTGTTATGACTAAAAAATTTAGTCACTACCAAAAATGTTACTAAATTTGAAAAGTAGTGGCGTTACTGAAATAAGTAACGTCGTTACTTTCCAACTCCATTAAAATCTGATATAATCGCATATCGTCCACAAGGAATGAAGGTTCGTGGAAACTGACAGACATTTGAGTTCAAAGTAACTTGTATTCTCTTTCATTACTATTTGATTATTATTCCCAAACTTTCTAAGATTCGTTTTAAGTTTAAAAAGGCTTTTATTATAAAAACCCTTAATTTGTTTGGCCCGATAGATGGGTAATTTAATCATAATAATTTTTTTTTTTTTTTTTTTTTTTTATATATATGGAGTCCCAGAATTTTTAAAAATGGGGCATCATGGGGGTGTTTTGGTCTTACTCTACTCCCACTATCCTTTAATTGTGTACTTTAAGGGAAAAATTCATATACATCCTGGAACTGCATAGGTGAAAATGTCAGTGGAAAAGATCTTGGCAAACTGCAGCAAATGGAGTGAAAGATTGATTCTACCCCATCAACCATCAGGCACTCTATAATATGGTAGAGCAGCAAGGTACTAGCTATTGTTTACACAGCAATCCCAGTAGCAGTTATCAGTTGGCAACAGAGATGATGCTTTATTCAGCAGACTTGGTAAACTAATTTTTTTCAGAAGAGTTCATATTTTCAGTTTTCTGATACTGAACATGTACAGGGTGTCCCCCAGGAGGCTGGACACTCAGGGAAAAATAGACATTATACTAGGGGAACTCAATATATTTTGCCCCACCCTTTTTTCTTAGCTAAATAATAGGCCATGGGGCTGAAATGTCTTTTGGGTCGTAAGTTTGAACTTTCTGCGATTCACATATCCGGAATTTTCCAGTTTGAACCTCCCCTCCTTGTATAAAACCGCTTTTAAACGCCCTCGTATAAAACCGATTGTTAACGAAGTTTCAAAAATGGCGTCTGACAGTGATGCGTGTCATAAACAGAGCTGTTATCGAGTTCTTAACCGCAGAGAAAGAAATAGTTGGAAATATTCACAAGCGTCTACAAAACGTTTACGGAGATGCTGCTGTTGATGCACAGTTGGGACGCTGGTCTAAACGTGCGAGATCATCGGAGAGAGGGAGAGCCAGCCTCGATGATGAGCCACACAGCGGTTGCCCAGCATCGGCTGTGACATCTCACACTGTGCAACATGCTAACAGCATCATTCGATCAAATCGGCCCGTCACACACAAGGAGCTAGGAATTAGTGAAGGAAGTGTGAATACAATAATTCAGCAACTGGGATACTCAAAAGTGTGTTCACGGTTTGTTCCTCGCGAACTGACTAAGATCACAAAGCGCAAAGAAAAGAAATTGCTTCTGAGTCGTTGGTTCGATACGAGACAGAAGGGGGGATGACTTCCTTTCACGAATTGTGACTGGGCATGAGACTTGGGTACAGCACTTTGAACCTGAAACAAAACGCCAATCCACGGAGTAGCATCACGCAGACTCCCCACGCACGAAAAAGTTCAAAATGGCTCCCTCTGCAGGAAAGATTATGGCCACCATATCTTCTGGGACATGAAATGGGTGATTCTGGTGGACATTATGAAGAAAGGACAAACAATCAACTCAAGAGGTATATATTGCTACCCTACAGAGACTCCAGAGACGTATAAAGCGAGTTCGACTGGAGAGGAAACTGGAAGACATCCTTCTTTTGCATGATAACGCAACACCACACAACAGTTTGTAAACAAGAGAGGCCATCACAAAAATGCGCTTGACTGTGTTACCCCACCTTCCATACAGCCCGGATCTGTCACCTTCAGACTTCCATTTGTTTGGGCCAATGAAGGATGCTATTCGTGGAAGAAAGTTTCAGAGTGACGATGAAGTTGTTGAGGAGGGTTGAGGAGGTTAAAAGGTGGCTCCAGCAGAACCCAGCGGACTTTTACCAGCAAGGAATAAAGGCCGTTGTTTCGAGGTGGAGGAAAGCCATAGAAAAGGATGGAGACTATGTGGAAAAATAAAAACTTGTAAAAAAGGTATGTAACTACTTGTGTTCAAAATTTCTGGAACTTGAAAGGAAACTTGGAAAGAAAAAAAAAAGGTGGGGCAAAATATATTGAGTGGCCCTCGTATTTTTAAAGTGAAACAAACATTTCTAATGTCAGTTTTACATATTTCGCAAAAGAAAATACCCTGATGGCTCAGTATACCAATCAAGAGAAGGTGGAACTGGTATTGCTACGTTTCCAGAAAAAGCCAGAGGGAGGCATGTTCATGAAATAACTGACATGCCTCCCTCTGGCTTTTTCCAGAAACAAGTAGCAATACCAGTTCCACCTTCTCTTAATTGGTATACTGAGCCATCAGGATATTTTCTTTCCTGAAATATGTAAAACTGACATTAGAAATGTGTTTGTTTCACTTTAAAAATATAATGTCTTTTTCCCCGAGTCCAGACTTCTGGGACACCCTGTATATGTATGATGACATCCCAGACAAATCTTAATTGCAACACCTGCAAGCACCACAAAACGGTGGTGTATGTCATAAGATGCGATTTAGTTCACAGGAAGGCCACAAACGAGTGTGCAACATCCTTCAATAATTATTTCATTTACGACAATGGTCGTATCTCTAAACAGGAGAAGTAACTTTATGGAGAATGAAAAACGACTATGGTTTGATCAATCACTTGATCCAAACCCAGTAGAGTAAATCTGGAATATCCTTTCCTTTCCTTTCAACCTTTCAAAGGTTCCGTCGATGATTCCTCATTTCACGAAGGTCAAGCTTGTCGCCCCTCCTCTCGAGTTGGCCTGGTGAAGTAGCGAGTTGGTTTCTTGTACTCTCCACCTCACATAGCCAGGTACGCCCGGCTCATCGGGGATTGTTCTGAGCCAGTCGTCTAATCTTCTTTTGAAGATCTCCACTGCAACACCATTTGTGTTCCTTTGTTCTTTGGGTAGCTGATTAAACAGTTTTGGTCCTCTCACAAAACTATTTTCTTTCATGGTTAAGGATGTTCCCTGTCTCGCCTTTAATTTGGGAACACAACACAGTTTTCCTTTTCTACTTTCCACTGTTGTTATATTAATAGAACTGTAGTCGTTAAGGATGGACAGATGTTTTATTTATTCGTGTCATCAGTATTGTGTTGATTTAATATAAAAAGTGTTGCTGGACTGGTTTAGGGGTGGGCCCTGGAGGGCTTTCCATTTTTTTGTATATAAAATATTATTTGTAATGTGTTGTTATCATATTATGGCAGATTTTCATACAGGTGTTAATTTTCTAATGTCTTGGCCTATATCCAGCATATCCGGCTGGATATGACCCATATCCTGCCAGATACCGGATATTTCACAATATCTGGCCGGATATCATATCTGGTGCACCCCTAATGTCAACACATTATTTGATCAAGTTTTATGACAGAATTGAAATGCAATGCTACAAGCTAAGACTCCAAAACTTGGAGACAATGTGCAGGTATGTTGCTACTTTGTATAAGGGAAAGGACCACTTTACCAAGTAATAGGGAAAGCCACAAGTCCATATTTCTTGTGCTGTGTGCAGCAGTACAAGTTAGTAGCTAGTAGGTAAATATTCTTAAGCACCAGCCTAGTCTATTTAATCAATCAAATTCCATGCAATAACTCCAGTTCACAAAGAAAGTGTAAACACTACTACAAATTATTTTCTGTTGGTCAAATGTTAATAGAATAAGTAGCAGTTTCTCAGATTTGATTCCTGGACCTACCAAGGAAGAATAGATATGCACATAATAAAATTCAAAAATACAAAGTTTTTCTTAAAAAAAAATAAAATAAAAAAAAAATAAAATAATAATATCAAGTTACACAAGAAGTAAAGAGTAAAAATTATTTCAGGGGAAAAAAATTTACATCTTGAAATACTGTATACTGTCTGGATTTACACATGTTCTTGATTCTTACAATGAGTGTGTTCACTTTCTCATAAATAAAACATTTCTCAAATGGAGATTCAGTATACCCACAAATACTAAATTATGTACTGAACTCCAAAGCTAAACAAAATATTTAAAATTTCTGCATTATAATGCCTGGGAAAATTTGGGAACCACAGATTACTACTAGCTGGAATGAAGTAACTAATCTTTGCATGAATGGGCAATTAAAAAAAAAAATCTGATTGCAAAAACAATGATTAATAAGAGTATGAATTCAACTAAATGATTGAAAACTTAATTTCAGCTTAAAACATGATTATGTATAAAATAAAATTTACCTCACCAACACTGGATTAAAGAAATGACTAAAGGAAATGAATGTGTTCAAAAAAAGGGTTCAAATGAAGAAGTTGGTAGAAAGGTCAGAGAAAGTAAGTACATACAATAAAGAGCATTGTCATGTGTAACATGTGGAGAGAAAGAGTAATGCAATATCATCATGAAAGAGAGAGTGCATGAATATATGAAAATGTGAATAAAAATAAGATCCCAAAAGATGGATGTCAGTGATAATTGCCTGAATAAACATGAAATGGAGGGGACTGTAGCACAAACATCAGAGGGACAAAAAAAATGTTGGACTTACTTGATACAAGATTACTAAAGGTAAATACTAATTTGACTGGTTGCAATTGGGTCTCCAATCTCATTGCATGCATTGTGTCCATACCAAGGAGAAAAGGAAGTGGGATTTTGATAATGTGTAGCCTGGAAATGTGTATGCCTGGTATGTACAGTACTACACTGTACAATTTTAGCATGTCTACTGAAGCAGAATCTGTAGGTGAACTAAATCACATTTATAGAACACTGTTCTTACAATGACAGAGTTGAAAATAAAAATGATTTATCATACCTTAATATTTGTGCTGGCATCATAGCTGATTCTGGTGCAGCTTCTATGAGTGACTGCCAAGTGTTGGTAGAATTAGGAATCACCTGGCCAAATTCAAAGAACCATTCTTCTAAAATTCTGTCCTGTGAAATTAAAATCTAACTTATTTTAGTTGTTTTAAACAGTAATACTTGTGGGATCACACGTGACAGTTTTTCCTCAACTACAGTATTCAAATGATCAAAAAATAGAAACTGAGATGCTTTAAAACTAGTTACACCTGCATAGCAAAATATCAACAAAAGAGAAAACACATGCTTACTAATACTCAGGGCTGGGTTAAGCTACCAAGGGGCCCTTCACCACTCAGAATTCTGAGGCCTCTTATTATTATAAAATACACCAAATTGAATTTGTTGTTTTCAATACTAATTTTAAAAATGTGTCTTTTTGAACCCACTATAGTCTGTTTATGTATAAAAACTATTTTTCAATAGAATTGTGTATATCAGAAACAATAAATGACATAGGAAATGGAGATAAAACCTGTCACTGCTAATAAATATATACAACAAAGAAATCATATTTTCAGTATTGACAAGTTTGATACTTTTGCAGAAGAACAAGAATAGAAGCAATTGAAAATCACAATTTTTTGTTTTAGGGATTTTTCTGAAACAAATTTGTCTACAATGTCAGTGAATTGGAGAGACTTTGTGATCTCATGTTCAAAGCGAGTGCATTCAATCGATCTTGGCTCATAGTTGAGTGTAGTCAGTTTTCTATCAAAGGAAGCTTTGAAAAAGAACATTTGCCTTCACAACCTGTCAGAGGCAAAGTAAGAGAAATTTGAAAGGCAGCTGCAACATTTGCAAAGGTGGATTCTACTATTTTGTGTGATTTGATATAGCTACTGCAGCATCTTGTATGGTATAATGTCAATGTTGAAATGAATCGAAAATGTGAAAATTGCAGAAATTTGTCCTCAAGTCAGGTCCAGGTCACTTGGATATTTCTTGATCAGTTTGTCAACATCACTTTTCAGTTTATCATTATCCTTTGTGGTCAATCATGGCAGAAAAGCAAAGTTCTTTGAAATCTGGTAATAATGCAGTCTTGCACTGATGCAGAGACATGAGCACTTTGTTAATGATCACAAGGAAAGTGTGAACTATGAATTTTTCAGAATGGCTGGGGTCTACCATCTCAGAAGTCATGTTATCATAATATTGTTTGTATTTTTTCTTGCTCTGGTTCTCTGAATATGTCTCAGATACATAAGACAAGAATTTTTGCCTCAGATTCTATTTCATCAAAGTTGTTCTTCAGTTGGTTGATGAACTCTCCAATGAAGAAAACAATGCAACTGCACTTTGAATGTCTATACTCATGCTTTGAAATTTTGTGTTGCTTTGCTGAAATCTCTGCAAAATTTTGTTCCACAGAATGCACATCATTGCAGTTTCCAGATGACAGTTTGTTTGCAAGACTGTCAACCTTATTTATTCTTGCCCTGGTAAAACTTTACAAGACACCTGCATTGCTGAAACATGCTACAGTAACGAAACATATCAATCAATAGAGCAGAAAAAATGGTGCAAGCAGCTATGTATCATTTTGAAAATATTAAAAAATAAAGTTATGACACTATGAAGATGTTACTAGGCCTATCATAGCTTACACCATTTTGATCTTTTCTGTTTCCAATTTTGTTGAAAATAAGATATTTAATGTAGGTTAACTGTACACCCTTTATGATTGGTTAGGTTAAGTTGTGATATTTTTATTAAAATTAACAAAAATATCACAACTGGCCTAGTAACATCTTCGTAGTGTCATAACTGTTATTTTCTAATTTTTCAAAATGATACATAGCTGCTTCACCATTTTTTCTGCTCTATCGATTGATATACATTCGTTACTGTGGCATTCACTCAATAGTAACTTATTTCAACAAAATTTAAATAGCTACTTATCCTTATAGCGAACTTCAAAAAACACAGTAACTGACATGTCACAACAATCCAGCTTTACGCCTCAACAACAAACACAAACTGACCAGATCTGACCTAATGGAGTAACTGAATGGTGTGGCAACTAAGGGGTTGCCAAATGTCACTAGATATACCAATAATTGCTAAAAATATTGGCAGATGTTGCTAGATATATCTCAAACTGTTACTAAATGTCGCTAAAAATGACATTGCTTCAAAGTATCATAACTGTTATTTTCTAATATTTTCAAAATGATACAAAGCTGCTTGCACCATTTTTTCTGCTCTATCAATTGATAATATTTTGTCACTGTAGCATGTTTCATGGCAATGCAAGTGTCTTGTAAGTTTTACCCTTGCCCGTTTCATCCCCATCTTCTGATATGTCAATGAGCATGTCATAATAGTGCTCATAGCTCAAATGCAGCACTATCACTGATTCTGCATGATAGTGCCATTAGGAAGGTAGCTGACAAGGATTTCAATATCAGAATGCAGCCATTTTCATTTTCTGTAAGACTGGTAGTCAGAGATTTCCATTACTTTGTTAAACAAACTGCAAATGCATATATCTCCTGCAGCATACAAAAGAAATTTAGGACCTCCAACAGCAACCAACACTTGCAACACCAAATAAGCTGAACAAATGAGCTGCACAGGGCAAGTAATCTGCAAGATGGTTTATCTCCAGTATGCAAAACTGTAAACCTGCAGACACATTAGCAGCATTGTCATAACTCTGGCCTCTATAGTCATCGATGCTGAGATTGCATTTGTTTGAAGTGTTGACACATACTTTTGAACACTCTCTCAAATGGCTAAGAATGGGCAAAACTTCAGAAATTGTTTTGCAGGCTCACCACTCAAACTTGTGTACTTCACAGTGAAAATTAGTTGATATGTGTGACATACATCTGGAGTGGAATCTACAGAAATAAAAAGTACTTGGCTATTTGCTCTTTATCACATGCAGTGTTCACAACTTGATGACCCATAAGCTGGATCAGCTCATCATAAGGACAAGTAGCTTGTCTTTCCCACATCCAGGATTTCCATGTGTTGCAATGTGCTCATCAAGAAATGGATCAAACTGAGCTACAAGTTCCAGAACAAGAAAATTTAAATTATGCGGCATTATGCAATGTAATGAGCCAAAAACTGTATCACTGAAACAATATGTTGAAGCACTAAATGTATACCAGTAATCCTTTTCAACTTCTTGCTGCTCTTAGTTTGGCATCAATATAGTGTGTGGGACTTAACACCCAAGCCACTCAAGTTTGCAATATTCTTCACTGCTTTTGTGCTGTGTCAGTTTTGTAGCATTACTCCTATTGCTAAAACCATCTTCAGTAAAGTAAAAGCAGATGTGCTGGAAGCAGGGTTGCCACTCCAAAATCTATAAATAAGCCATTTTAAGACTATGTAAAAATTAACACACAGTACTGATCAAATACATAAGAATATAGCTAGATAGCAAAGAACAAGTGTGCAGCATGCTCAAATACACTGTAATGTTTGGGAATTATATGCCACACCATAGGAAATGCAAGTTTTTTTAAAGACTGATACTCCTCTGAAGTATCTAAAATTATTCCAAGCCAAACTTTATAATCATGCTTGCAGGCATTATATTGGTCAGTATGATACTCTTTGCCTTCATTGTCATTGTTGACTAGCAGATTATTCACATCCAGTTCAGTTCTACTAACCTATATATAGTTTTAAATTTGAATCTATATCCATATCAAACTTGATACTTGTATAGTCAGATTCAATAATGTGTTTGGCATAAAGCCATAAGATTATTATTGCCCTATGCCAACATTCTTGAATTTATATTTAATCATAATAGGAGGGGAAACACTCACTCAGAATGCTTCTTGTACACAGAACATGTCAGGCATTCAGATGGAATGCCAGCAGCTTCTATACAGTTTTGCTCAGAGGCAATATGTGTAATACAAACTTTTGATTTTCAGGTTATAATAGGGTGGGCGGAAAGTAGCTCCCTAATTTAAATTACATATAAATTATGTATAAATTGTGATTGTATTGTTATATTGTTATGGTGTGTTCTCTAAAGTGGTACAATTGTAACGGTAATCTTTTTTTCTCTAAAGTGTTCTCTTTGTGTTCTCTAAAGTGGTACAATTGTAACGTTCATTTTTTTTTTTCATTTCAGATTGAAGGGTAACATGGCTGAGCGTTTAACACTGCAGGAGCGTGCCCAGTTGGCGGCACGGTACGAAGTTTGGCAATCTGTCGTTCGAGTTCAAAGATGGTGGCGGGCCATTCACGGACCACGTGCCCAAGTGGACCCAAAAACAATCAAGAACTGCCACTCGAAGCTCATGACCATGGGGTCTGTGGCAGATGTTCGAAGATGTGGTCGCCCTTCGACATCCAGGGCCCAGGAGACGGTGCAGGCAGTTCAGGAAATGTTTGCACGGAGTCCACGAAAGTCAACTCGCCAGGCAGCTCGGGAAAGTGGACTCTCCCGCTACTCAGTGCGAACTGTGCTGAAAAAGGAGCTGAACTGGCGTGCGTGGAAGCCGCATTACTGCCAATCTCTCTCGGACGAGGACTGCGACATTCGCATGGAGTTCGGGGAAATCATGCTGACTTGGCATGAAGACTGGCCCCATCTCTTCCGCAACATCCTCTGGAGCGACGAGGCGGTGTTCCACGTCGGAGGCTTTGTCAACCGCCACAATTGCCACTGCTGGGCAGGAGAGGATCCCATGGTTACCGCTGAAAAACGGCAGAATCGGTTCAGTGTAACGGTGTGGTGTGGTATGACCTCAGATCAGGTTGTGGGCCCGTTCCTTCTGCGCAACACCATGAATGCTGAGCGGTACCTTGCTATGTTGCGAAACGAGGTCTGGCCGGTTGTCAGCAAATGGGAGAACATCGACGATCTGATATTTATGCAAGATGGCGCCCCTCCGCACTTCGCTCTTGTTGTCCGTGAGTGGCTGGATGCCCACTTCCCTGGGCGTTGGATGGGTCGTCGTGGTCCACATCAATGGCCAGCCAGGAGCCCCGACTTGACACCGTGCGACTTCTTTCTTTGGGGGTGGGTAAAGGAAGAAGTCTACCGCACCAAACCGAGGACATTGGAAGAACTGGAGGACCGAATTCGGGAAGTCATGTCCTCCATCCCGCCGGAGTTCCTGCTAAAGTCAGTGGACGCCATTCCTGGGCGGCTCCAGAAGCTGGTGGAAAGAGTTGGAGCCCACATTGAATTTTAGAGAAAACCTACCATGTATGCCTACCTTTTCATATTATTTCTTCTGAAATAAATGGATAATATACATATTTTTTTACCAATCCAAAATAGGGAGCTACTTTCCGCCCACCCTGTACTTCTCACAATATGCAATACATCCAAGAAAAAGCCTATAGTAATAGGGTAATTATACTCAATAAAGCCATTTTAAAGCTCCCCACCAAATAAAGCCATATTAAAGCCATTTTTTCAGATTCAAAATTTAAAACCAATTTAAAGTTTTTAAAGCCCAAGTGGCAGCCCTGGCTGGAAGAGAGAAACTTTCGGCACCAGCAGTAGTACATGCTTCTTGTTGAGGGTGGGTGAATATAGTAAATAGTCCCAGTGGTACAGCTCGCCATTTGCCCTTCTTCCATAAAATGATGTTTTAGAGAAATACCTTTTTGACTACTTTGTTCTCTGCACTAATTTTCCAGAGCACCATCTTCATTCTGGCAAGAGGAGGACCCTTTTTGAGCAGAGTCAATTATGCTTTGTTTTTGTGTTAAAATTTTCTGCCACAGTCTAGGATCTTCAGAGACAATGCTAGGTTCCTTTCTCTCACTTCTCAAGCATTCAAGGACAAATCATGCAGTGCATGGTTCAATTTTCCTATAATTTGGTATATGGCATTGTTTAAACCAACAAACTCAAAATACCATACCGTATAAGATTAGGCTATAGCTCAATCAGAATTATGGTTCAAAACATATGGCCCTCTCTCTATTTTGAGGGGGGGGGGGGGGGGGGTCCACATGCTACTAAATTTCAAATTGTCATCTCAGTTCCTAAATCAGATAGAAGAATGTTTCAGTGCACCTGAAAGGCAATTTCCCAAAGAATAAATCATTATAAGCACAAAAAACACCTGGAGTCAATGAATAAAGTTATAATTTTTTCATTTTGGGAGATCCCCCCCCCCCCCCCCCCTGATATAAATTAGAAATTACTTTTTCCTTGAATGAAATTGAACTTCAACTCTCTCTCAATCAGTGGGAAGTGAGAAAAAACTGAAAACGTATAACATTTCACTTTTCCTATAGTTATTCATTAACAATTAACTTGCCATCCTTACTATGAATTAATTTACTGAATGAGGTGGTGATGTGTAAATATACATCTTACAATAGTTAGGAAATGAAAAAATCTATTCATATCCAATGAAGAACTTTATTCACAAGTGTAAGTACAGTCCAACAAAACTTGCAAAAAGACATCATTTAACAAGCACATTTAGATGAACAGTGACTTAACAGAGCTGTTTTGTATTTACAGACAGCTGTATCACATTTATACAATATGTACACAAATTGAGCAGTCCATGCATTATTCTAAGTTCACCTTAGGGCTCCACCACTTCAATTTCCTTTGGATGGAAAGAGTAAATAATTTTAATGTCAGACTGAATATTTGGACTTCACATGGCATAAATTATGTCCTTTCTTATCCAGCAAATATCAATTTTGTGTGAAAAATAATTATTTAGGATTCCTGAAGAGGTCAAGAAGCTAATTTGATAATCACCCCACTCCTCTGGAGTATCTAAAATTATTCCAAGCCAAACTTTATAATCATGCTTGCAGGCAACATATTGATCAGTATGATACTCTTTGCCTTCATTGTCATTGTTGACTAGCAGATTGTTCACATCCTGCTCAGTTCTACTAGCCTAATTCTGAATAAACTAGAATTCTCTTGAATAGTATCTGAAGTCTGATAAGCCTGTATCTGATTCTTTGACCTTGGTACAATTCTATGGTATCCTCTTGTACCCTTCACTGCTAAAGTTTCCTCAAACCTACTAAACAGATGTAGTTTATTAACAGCAACTTGCTCCTTTGAAACAATGAAAAATTTTATTACATCAAAGTGCTTGATGCAGAAATCATAAAAAGCCCTTGGTGTCAGAATGTGACCAGTATCATTTCACTGAAAACTAGACTTTGCTACACCCCTTTTGACAGTTCCTCCAATACCATCACAAGCACTTTTGCCATGACTGGTAGCGAAGAAATTCTGCTCAATCTTCAAACCAAAATCCCATTCATGATAGCACAGACTGCTAAGTTAAAATTAAATCTGTTCTTGTATTGGCCACCACAGCAATCAGAAAAATACAGTAATGCACTTTTTGCACATTAGAGAATTGTTCTTTTACATCCTTCATGAAATGCTGCTGGAAAATGTAAAATGCTGAAGTTGTATGCTCAATACAGTTATTAATAAAGTAGTAACCAGTGTGAATTAATTCCCCATCCTTGTTTTCATAATACACTACAATGGGTGGATTGTCATCTGATCATTTGTCCAATGGAAACTGAAGTGCATGTTGGGTAATAGGCCGGGCTGAACTCAAGATAGAATTAATCAGTCATTAACAGTTGGCTTTTGATATAAAAATAAGATTCCTGAAAAAAATAATTGGTGGCCACCAACGTGTGTCCGGCCACCCCCATTTTTGTAAAAACATCTAATGCCGCACTAGCAAAATCAGGAAAATGGCAATATCTCTTCTTCTGAACATGCTAGAGAGATGGTTTGCATACCAAAAGATGCAGAATTTGATTTAGAACAAATTATTAAGAGTGGTATTTTTCATAAAACCTTTAGTTTTTGAGTTATTTTAGAAAAACTAATTTTTGGGGCCCATAGACCCCCTTTCGACGGACCTTAGTGACAAAAGAAATTCTAAAATAAGCATGATTTGGCTTTTTGATTACTAACATTGCCCTAAAAGGATGTTGACATGGACATAGTGATCACATGATATGACTTTTCCTTGTTATCTTGCATCCATTATGCTTGATTAAAGAATAGAGGGTGGGGCTGCTTCATGAACTTTTTTTAAACGTAATAAATTGAAAACTTGTTTTTTTTTCAGGTGCCTTTGTTATAAGTTTCCAACTGCAATTTGTCATTGAATTCAACATTTGCAATATAAAGTATGACTTCTACAAGGAAAACAGTTGCTAAAGTACTTGGTGATGTACGTTTTATGCCAGCAGAACAGTTTCCTTTAGGGAAATTGCCTACGTTGAAGCAAGTTATTGAAAGGTGTTTGTGTTTCGGAGACTATAAAACAGATGCTGTACTGAGAGCTACTTCTGAGGAATTGCATAAATTGTGGGTCACATATAATGTTTATCCAATATCAGTAAATGCCATACAGAGCCGACTGAAAACCCAAATAAAGGAATTCAACCCTTCTGAAGTATGACAAAAAGAAAAGGGGACCTAAATATCATCAAGATCTGGATGATTTTCTGAAAACTGTAAACGTTTTATTTGACATATATCAACATGATCACAAACTGTTGGCAGATACAGAGAAAAAGCACTTACTAAAAATGACTGAATCTGATTACCAGTTTTATGAGGTAGGTCTGTTGATTGAATTTCAAGTTGTAAATTATTAATTAATATTAATTAATTATCAATTATTAATAATTTGCTACAATTTTTAAAGTGCATTTAATAAGTTAGTAATATCAATAATACACTATTAATGATGTTAATGATAAGTAATATTTTAGTATTTTCTCATTTTTGTAAGAATTTCAATTTACATATAGAGACCCATAGATAAAAGATACATTATAGTGTAATGAAATATAATCACTTTGTAGGACCAGAAAACAACTAGGCATGGTTACTGTACCCTGAAAGAAGTCCCAGAAACAGCCACTGACTTAAAATTCAAATCACGGGTTATTCAATCTCAAAAAGCAAAAGAATCAGTTCCTCCTCCTCATCCTCCTGAACCTATGGACATTCCTGAGTTGACAGATAGCGACAGTTGTAATGATTCATTTGATGCAGACTATGTTCCAGAAGTCTCAACATTACAGAACAGAACTAGATTACGCTCATTAGCTGAAGCATGTGACAGGTATAGTACTGAAAGATAAATCTTTTAATACAGCTTAAAGTGAAATCATTGTGACTAAGAGATTAAGATTACCAATAAATTATTCATTGACAATAGATATGTAAATCTACTTTAAATATCCTAACAGATATCAAGTAAGTGATAGAGCAGGAGCGGCTATTGGTTCTGCTACATTGGTGGACTTTGGAGTAATCACCCCAGATAACATACAAAATGTTATTGATAAGTATGTTTTTAATCACTCTAGATATTACATTTCTTAGCTTCTGCTATAAGTTCTAAATCACCAGATTTACTATTATTTTTAATTAGCGTCAAAATTTCTATTTTGTATTTATATTAATTAGTTTCAAACAGGACACTGACATTTGTATTTTGTATATAATGCTAATGCAGTAATGCATGGCCAATATTTTTGAAATACTTTTCAGAAACAAGTTGAGAAGGGAGAGAGCTAAATTGAGAGCTGAAAGGAAGAAGGAAGAAGTGATATTTGAAAAAGTGACTGGCATTGGCTTTGACGGTAGAAAGGATGCTACACTTGCTGTTAACAAAGTAAATGAAAAGTATTATACATCCACAATCCTAGAGGAACATTATGTCATTACTGGAGAGCCAGGTAAATGGAAATGATTGTCATACAGTTATAGGCATTATGCTGTTATATTACTGTACTATAAAGTAATATTTCAATTACTTAAAAAATTTTCTTTTTAAGTGACAACTGTCCAGTTAACTTTATTCCTTCCTTTTTCATTTTTATTTAATTGTAAAATTAATTACATTTATTTTCAGATGATTTCTACCTCGACCATTTTACCCCGGAGAGTGGCAAAGGCATTGACATTGCTCATGGCATTTATAAGATCATTAAAGGGACAGAACTTGAGGCCAAATTAAACTTAGTTAAAGCAGATGGGACAAATACTAACACAGGACATATGCATGGGTCAATCAGATATTTGGAAATGTTTTTAGGGCAACCTCTTCAGTGGGATATTTGTCTTCTGCATCTAAATGAATTGCCACTTAGACACATCTTCATAACTTTAGATGGGACAACAAAAAGTCCAGACAAATTTTCTGGCCCTATTGGTTCTCAGCTCAATGGGGATGTGTCAGAATGGAATGTTGTGGACTTCAAATCTATACCTTATCCTGCATTTGTGCTTCTACCAAATGAGGTGGTCAATAATTTATCAACAGACCAATACTATGGATACTGCATCTGCTGGGCAATTATTACTGGTGAAGTGGATGAAGACCTTGCACTCTTAGAAGTTGGCCTGCTAAATCACTCTCGATGGCTCACCTTAGCCTGTAGAATTCTTCGCTTTTATGTTTCACAAAAAAGACCCAGTAAGAACCTCAAAATCATAGTAGAATTCATCATCAAAGTATACTTTCACAGTTGGTTCAATATCAAGGCTAATAAGAGGCTAAGTGATGGGTCAAGAAACCTATTCAATATGATCCAAAGAGTAAATAAATTCCCTGACAGGAAAATTAGAGAAATTTGTTATGACGTATTAAACAATAACAGCTATTTTGCTCATGGTGAAAATATTTTAGTTGGAATGCTGGCTGATGAAGATGAAGAGGTGAGGAGGTGTGCTGTCAATAAAGTTCTGTGTCTGAGGGGAGTTATAGAGGATTTTGATGATGAATCTGGTAGTAGCAATGATTTTGCAGGTGGAATAATTGAAAGTGATGATGAGAATGAAGAGGATCATGAAGGTGGTACTGATGAATATCCTGCTATAGATGAGAATGTTAGGGTCTTTAGAAAGCCAATCATCAATTTCAAAGCTTCTGCATACCACAAGCTGTCTGCTATGTCCCAATGGGAAACTGTTCCACCTGTATTAAAAGAATTCAGTAATGATGAACTGCGTGATATCATTAATACCGCATTGAAACTGGATCACGAGTGCCACAGTCAGAATGTTGAAAGGCACATCAAGCTTGTCACTGAAGCATCCTTGGCTGTTGTAGGTCATGAGCGTAGAGATGGTCTTATTAGAAACAAAATTAGATCACGTAAATTAATGAAAGATTTTGTGTCTAAAAAATATTTTAAGTTCTAGATTATTATTTATCATGCTAAAATATGACAAAATGACAATTTGTTAATTGTATAATTTAATGTTTGGCGTTTTGGAATGTCAAAAAGCATTTTCAATGAATTTAAAATGGCTGATTTTGATTGATTTTGATTGCTGATTGAAAACCACTAATACATGTCAATTTGCAGCTTGAGAATGTTTTATTGTGTTGACATTCAGTTGAAAGGGGGTCTATGGGCCCAAAAAATTAGTTTTTCTAAAATAACTCAAAAACTAAAGGTTTTATGAAAAAATACCACTCTTAATAATTTGTTCTAAATCAAATTCTGCATCTTTTGGTATGCAAACCATCTCTCTAGCATGTTCAGAAGAAGAGATATTGCCATTTTCCTGATTTTGCTAGTGCGGCATTAGATGTTTTTACAAAAATGGGGGTGGCTGGACACACGTTGGTGGCCACCAATTATTTTTTTCAGGAATCTTATTTTTATATCAAAAGCCAACTGTTAGTCACTCTGATAAATTAAAATCAAACAAAAATTATAGTTTCAGCCCGGCCTATTGGGTAATAAATGAATAGTTTTCAGCAAATCTACTACTATAAGAACATCATCATGATGAAGATTCTGATCTAATGTTTTCATATACTGACTGATTTTTTGCAATGTAGTGATAAGTAAAAGATAGGATCATTTCTGAAAGAATTTCAATGAACTCATCTGCAGTAAGAGCTATATTTTTCTGCAATGTAGACCTATCAGCATTAGTCCATTGAATATATTCTACTGAATTTCTGTCTGTCAAGATAGACATAGTATTCAAGAAATTTACTACACCTATTTTACCAGTACATTCTCAACATTCATGTAACATACACTTAGAATTATTGGAATCACGAACACTTTTGTCAATAAGGGTGTGTAGTAACTCAATCTTTCTTCACCAATTGAAGATACCATCAGTTTAGGATTCTGCTGGTAGATACAAACACAAACTGAGTGTGTGCCTTTCCCTCCAGCAATCACACACCACTTAGGTCTCAAATTTGCAAATGATGAAAAAACTACACTATCAGCAGTTTCTTTATATTTTATATACAATTCTTTCAAATTCCCTAGTAAGAGTAGTTTTTGCATGTACTCCTTACTATCTCTGTTTCTAATACAATCAGCTCTGCCTGCATACAACCAACTTACTTCTTCATCTTCACAGAATTCTTTTACTCTAGGTATTGTCTGTTCATTCAATTTTTTTGCTTTACTATGCTCAGGAACCTCAGGAAGAATGCTAAATCAACCTTTCCAATATCTGGTTTTGTTAACAAATACCTAGTTGCATCAAAAAACACTTGGGTATTTGAAACTGTAAAAGGTGACAAAGTATTTGAAGCCATCATTGAGAGGAAGATGTAAAATTGAATTCTTCCTTGGGATTAATCATGAGGGCCTCATCTGAAAAAATGAAATGGAGATACATAAGTAGTTAGTTTTAACTGATTCCGGTAAGTTCATTTGGAATAAGTTAAAACTAGACAAAATGCAGATTAGAAAAATTTTTTAGCAATCAAATTTAATCAGAGCTATCTCTATATTACAAAAGTTAACTGATCTGCTGTACCACATTCATATCTAATAATTGGGTGTGCAAATGCACATACATTAAAGTTAATTGAAGGCTTTTATATCAGTTTTCACAGTTTCCATTAGTGATTTTCTTGAATGGTCCAGCATCATCTGGAACTTTTGATGAAAATATTTCTTCTAACCTTCTTTTTAAAGATGAAGCTCTCTTATATTTTTCAGAAGCCATCTAAAAATTAAGTTTTGTACTACCAGATATTTAGAAAAAAACTATTGTAGTATTGCATATTTTATCATTGGTATACCTTCAATCTTGTTTATTATGTATAAATTTAGTAATATGAATTTCTTCAAATACTTGGGTAATTTCACTGGGGTGATGGCAAACTGTTCAAGAGTTGGGTTGAGTTTTTCTCTATTAATTTCTACTTCCTCATCATTACCCTTAATTGAATGTTTTGCTGGAGACTTGCAAGGTGTAGAAGCTTCATTTGAAGTTTGTTTTGAGGTTCTGAATAAATTATGTTGGTCAAGTTGGTTGATTTTTTCAAACAAATTGTACAAATTAGTGATAAATGACAAACTATATTCGGGATCACTATTTTCTATCACAATATTTGGAAGTAGCCTCAAGCTTTTCAAGACAGGCTTTTTGTCTTTCAATAGAGTCACAACAGCAATTGAGATAGTTTTTATGCATTTTCTTATTAAAATACTTCCATAAACCTGCTACAGAAAACAAAAGATGAGTGAAACAAAAATGATTCCCTACTCAAAACTAATGAATTAGGAATGTCAAACATTTGCCAAATAGAAATTATGACAGCAATATGGAGTATTCATCACTTTTCATCACACCACCACCACTGAAAAAGGTTACCCTGAATTCAGCTACAGTTTGATGAGTTAATATTTTTTTTTTAATGCAAGGAGGAGGAGCCAAGGGCAAATGCCCGCAAAAGCACCACTCCCATATAAGAAGAAAGAGCCAAATTCAAGGTCCAGGGTTTTCAAGATGCCTAGACACTGCATTTGAAAGATGGGAGGTCATAGACAGGAGGAAAGATGGATTGAGGAAGATCATTCCAGAGTTGACCAAGTGAGTAGATGAAAGACTGAAAATACTGATTAATAGGGGTACACCAGATATGATATCCAGCCAGATATTGCGAAGTATCCGGTATCTGGCAGGATATGGGTCATATCCGGCTGGATATGCCAGATATAGACCAAGACATTAGAAAATTAACATCTGTATGAAAACCTGCCATAATATGACAACACATTACAAATAATATTTTATATACAAAATAAATGGAAAGCCCTCCAGGGCCCACCCTTAAACCAGTCCAGCAACACTTTTTATATTAAATCAACACAATACTGATGACAAGAATAAATAAAACACATCTGTCCATCCTTAACAATTACAGTTCTATTAATATAATCAGAACTTTTTATAAAAACGTCTAGGCGTTAAATTTTTTAAAAAGAGTAAAATATTGTTAGACCCCTGCACTTGCTTTCCATTCTTTTTTCTCCTTTTTTCCTTTATTTTCAAAACAATACAAAACATTACAAGCTTGACAAATGTAAAACAATACATTGAATACAATATAAAATGCCTGGAATGAAATCAATGAATGGAGGGCAGTATTGTGTAGGTCAGATGCTGCCATTCAGCCTGGAGGTCTTCAGAATAAAAAAAATTCAAGAACTTTTTTCCATTGTGGTACAGAAACAAGAGCATTTCTCCTCTTTTAGGCAATATTCGGGATCACCTTGCTTCATAGATGTTTCCATATTCAGAAAACATTCTCTTTGAAAATACAGAGGATGCGGGTGTGCAGAGAAGCTTTGAAACAACAGTTTTAAGGAGAGGAAACTGGCCCTCTTGCTTCCAAATTTGAACTGGACAGCGTTTCCTATCTACAAGAAGTTCAGATGCATATTGGTCTAACTCCCCTGCAATCAGTAGAACAGGAGCAGTCTTTTTTTCAACCTTTCTTCTCTTGTAACTTACTTCCCCAGATTGCTCTCCTTTTGTGATCTCCATAAAACACACTTCAAGAATGTCCTCTTCGTCTTTCCTCTTTCGCATAGGAGAATTGGAATTTGAGCTTCTTTCGCTTCCACTTTCATTAACTTCACTTTCATTAGAATCATTACTACCTTCGTCATTTTCAATACCTATGACTTCTTCAATCAGCCAGGATTTAGCCTGCTCTTTTTGATCTTGTTGAAAGAAAGATAACTTACACAGTGGATCTATTGCAGTCGCAGTCACATAAGCCCTGTTTTTCATTATGTTCAAAGACTTCCCATCATTACTCTCAGACAAGAAACGCGCTCGAAGAGAAGTCAGGAGTTCTCTGTCGTTTGAACACCTTGGTCATCATAGCCAATCTTTGAAAGAAATCTTTGTAAAATACAAATGCTTGGGATTACGGAAGACAAAGTTGATTTTTCCGAACTCATTTCCTGAGTTAGTTGGAAGAATGGTTTTAATATTTTAAGGAGATTTCATATCGTGTCCACTCAAAGGATGTGATGGTAGGTAATTCACTATGATCAGCCAAATACAGTTGCACTGGAATTTTTAATTTATATAATCTTTCTAGCATCAAATATGCACTGTTCCAACGTGTTGGGACATCTTGAACCAATAGGAGAGGCTCAAGATTTTGCTGCACTTGAATGTGTTTGAAATTGTTACAGGCCAAAGGAGAATGATTAAAGTGATTTGCAAGGCGGTGACTTTTAGCAAGGATATCAATTATACTCCTCTAAACCATAATTGAGTCACTAATAACCAGTTGGAGTAAATGAATGCTACAGTGTATTGAAGGTATTTCAGCCAGGTCACTACCAAGAGCCATATTACTAGCTCCATCCCTCACCAATAAATTCCTCTATTTGCATCAAGATCCCAACTATCCCACACAGAGTGAAACTTTTCAGATATATTCTTGCCAGTATGCGACCCTGAGAAATGAGAGGCATGTAGCACAGCATCGTATCTTTCAAAATCTTTACCTATCCAGTGAACCGATAATGATATAAAACTTTCTTGAGAGATTGTGCATGTCCACATATCTGAAGAAAAGCTGACATGCTTTACTTCTTCCAGCTTCTGAGCAATTTTAGACAAACTCATTACAAAGATGAGGAATTATATATCAGAGAAGTACCTTCTGCTCGGTAAGAGATACCTGGGTTGGAGGTAGGCCATTAGATCAATAAAACCATCATCTTCAACTAAAGTAAATGGCTGGTTGTCCAAAGCCATCATCATGCCAATTTTATGGTGAATCATCACAGACCTGGAGTCATTGATGTCCCATATTTTTTTAGATGAAAAGCTTTCCTCTATTGAGATCTGCTTACTCACTTGGTCCATTTTCTTTTCCTTTGAGTTCAGTCACTAGCTATTCTTTTTTTGTCATTTCGTTTTATTTCCTTTGATTCAGTCACAGCTATTCTTTTTTTGTCATTTCGTTTTTGGCTTCAGCATACTCTTTTGGGTGATTAATCTTCAAATGATTATGAAGAGTGTGTTGTGCTAAAAGACTTTTGGCCACCTTTCTCCATCCCACATTTGATAATCTTTTGGCAAATATTACACTTTGCAGTGATATCACTAGGATCATTTATTGTATACAGTGACCACAAAACATGTCATGATTAATACTTAATAGTTTAATACAACACAAGAATCTGAAGAGAATAAAACAATTAACCATCTGAATATACTTAAATTATTATTTATCTTATATTTGGTGGGGTGCTTGCCCCCAATGCAAAACAAAAACATAGCAATATGAGTGTAAAAATAATACAGTACCTAATAATATATATCCAGCTGGATAGATATGGCCATATCCAGCATATCTGATATCCAGCCAGATATGAAAAATTCATATCCTGTGCACCCCTACTGATTAACCCTTGTATTAGATAGTTGGACAGAAAAGGAATGAGAAAGTGTAGAAAGTCTGGTACCGTACTGCATGTTCTCCTTAAAGGAAGAGGCAAGCAGTTAGAGAGTTCAGAAGAGCAATGTCTGTTATGATAGCAATACAGTAAAACCTTCATTATCCAGCAAGCTCAGGGATTAGGCCATTCCAGTTGTCTAAATTTTCCAGTTATCAGAGAGTACCATTAACCTATGAAAAACCAATGGACAATAATAGTAAAACTCAACTTTTGGCTATACTGCACTGTACACCAATGTAAACTATATTGTAATCAACATAAACACTATGCTAAGTATGTATGGGACATTTGAAAAAGTAAAATTTAGTCTCATTTTATTAAAAATGTTAAGGATGTTCTAGATTTTTCTGGATGGCATTGGAAAGCTTCCCAGTTTCAAGATTGGTGAATTGTATTGGCCTAATATGAAATTTGCCAGTTTCTAAAATTTTCTGGATAGCACAGGTTTTACTGTAGCAAAGAGAGAGTGAGGCAACATTGCAGTGAAGAGAGAGAGAGAGAGATATTGAAGACAATCAGTAAGAGTGAGGAATTGAGATGAAAAGCCTTTGATTCCACCCCCCAGTCAAGTATGGCTGTGTGGGTTGAACCACCTGACACATGAGAAGCATACTCCATACAGGGGCAAACAAGACCCTGTACAGAGACAGCAACTGAGTGGGGATGAAGAAACCATGGAGGCAGTACAGCACAACTAACCTCTGAGAAGCTGTTTTAGAAAGAGAGTATACATGATCTTTCCAGGATCATAAGAAAAGGAAATGCCAAAAATGTTAAGAGAAGAGGAAAGATTGAGTTGGGTGTTGTTGAAGGTAAGGGGATAGTCATGTGGAAGATTGTGACAAGTAGACAGATGGAAGAATGGAGTTTTTGAGGCATTGAAAGTTACAAGGTTTTCTCTGCCCCAATCAGATATAGCAGAAAGATCAGAAGTCAGGTATCCCATAGCTATCCTACGCGAATCATGAAGTAACTGCTGTGAGGGACACTTCAGGAAGCAGGTGAAGAAGTGAAGAGTGGAATCATCGGCATAGGAGTGAATAGGACAGGAGTGTGAATTAAAAGATCATTAATAAATAAAAGGAAAAGAGTGGGTGACAGGACAGAACCCTGAGGAACACCCTGTTAATAGCCTTAGGAGAAAAACAGTGGCCATCTACAACTTCACTTATACAACAGCCACAAAGGAAATTAGAGATGAAGGCACAGATAGGATAGAAACTGAAGGAGGGCAGTTTCAAAAAGATTTGTGCCAGACTATCAAAAGCTTTCAATATGTCTAGTGCAATAGGGTAATTCCAGGACAAATAGACAAATGAAAGTGCCAAATGTACACTCCACCATCTCCAAATTCATGAAACTTGGTGTGAGGGTTGGTTTTGGTCCAAATTATAAAAATCTGAATTTTTTTGAAAATTAGTCAAGTTGGTCAAATTTTATGGCTTGACCAAATTTTGGCCAAATGAAAAACCAATAATTTTCAAACGTAAATATCTCAGCTGCTAATTGTGGTAGCATAATAAGTCTTAAATGATAAAATATGTAAAATTAACTGTAGTTTCTAAATATGTATCATTTTTTTAGGGTAACAAATATAAAATTGATTTTTTGGAAAAAATGTCAAATTTTTTTTTTTTTTTTTTTTTGCGCGATTTGGCAGCAAAGATATCATTTTTCAAAAAAAAGACCAAGAATGAAAAATGTTTATTTGATGTATGTACACCATAATAAGTAATAAAAAGTCAGCTTATAGTTTATTATAAGGCTCAAAACTAAGTTTGAAATTAAGTAATACATTTTTTTTTCAGACAATGAAGATTTATTACAGACTTGTTGGTCCAAAAAAAGACAATTTTCAATTCATATAAAAAATACATGTAGATAAACCAAAGGAGAAAAAATCTTTTAAAATATATGTACAATGTACATACATAACCTCTCTTATATTTAGGGACAGAATATATTGACAATAATAATGTTTAATTTATAAAGCGCTTATCAGAGTATAAAATACTCTTCCTAATACTACACGTACACAAGTCTTTGAGAATGAATTAAGAAACAGTATTCTCATCCAGTGAATCCAAATTTTAGACACTAATAATATAATAATACGAAAAAGAATTTGAAAAGATTTTTATAACTATTAAGTAGATACACAAATCTTAAATAAAAATTTTAGAAATATTATATAGACAATCTTAAATAGTATACATTCAATAGAATTTATTTTATCTTCTTTGAAAAGTTATTTAATTCTTGAAGCGGAAAAACGTATTGTATTCTTGTTCCTCCTCATAAACTTGCTTCAATACTCCCAAATATATTTTCTGTTGGAACGTGACAAGCATCATCTTGTGCAGGAAAAACGTATGAGGGACATACGCCCGAAGGATGGAGAAATTTTATCAGAAAATCATCATATTCACAGTCAAAGGACTGGACTAATCCGAGCCATAGTTTATTTTCATACATACAACCCACAAAAGAGCCTGTTTCAATTTCGCGTTGAGAGACAGTATTATGTTCTTGAACCGAAGCAGAAACTCTAATGAGCTCTTATTTTGACTGACTGTGCACTCTGAGAGAGTGGATAAACCTTCAACGAATTCTTGGAAATTGGGACGAAGCGATGTAATTGTTGAGTACCTTTGATAGAAGTAATAGGTTCACTCAGACATTTTTGCAAAGAAAGCTCTACATCTACAACTTCGTAGAAGCCTTTATCTGTTTTTGTCCCGGCTTCAATCCAGCTGTAAAACAAATTCATAAATTTAGGTTGCGTGAAATAATCAAATATCAAATATTTTGTATATATGTATTCAAGTGCTGATGCTAATATTTAAAAACAGAAAACTATGAATTTGGCATTAAGAAACAAATGTCCTGAATGGAGTCTCTATTGTTTTATTACCTGTTTTAATAGGGCTTTCATCAAATAAAGGTAAAATATTGTCACTGAGCAAATCTTTATTGCATTGCCTGTCTTGAACAACAAATTCTTCCAATGGTGGTGGATTCGTGGAATCGCTACTGCTTCGCTCCATAGATTCGTTAAGTATGTCTGGCTCAGGTATTGGCGCAGGTTCCAGCTCTTTGGATGAACGTTGAACATGTTCTAATACAATTGGCTTCTTTTTAATTGTGACATAGCAATTGCTGCATAGTAATTGATTTTCTTCCAAAATTCCATAGCTTGCAGCTGCCATGCCAGAGTTTACTTTTTTGATGTTACAGAAAATTCTTCTTGAGTGTTTTTTCATAGGATCGCAACAAAATTTTGTTTTGAGGCATTTTAAGGGTTAGGTAAATTTACGTATACTAGAAAATTAGGTGTATATATTGAAAATCTGGAAAGAAAGCAAAAGATTTTTAAAATTTGGAGGATTTTTTTTTTCATTTTTTTTTCATAATAATCGTCGATAAGCTGACTTTTTATTACTTATTATGGTGTACATACATCAAATAAACATTTTTTATTCCTAATCTTTTTTTCGAAAAATGATATCTTCGCTGCCAAATCGCATTTTTTCCAAAAAATCATAATTTTATTTTTGTTACCCTAAAAAAATGATACATATTTAGAAACTACAGTTAATTTTACATATTTTATCATTTAAGACACTACACTACCACAATTAGGAGCCGAGATATTTACGTTTGAAAATTATTGGTTTTTTCATTTGACCAAAATTTGGTCAAGCCATAAAATTTGACCAACTTGACCAATTTTCAAAAAAATTCAGAAATTTGTAATTTGGACCTAAACCAACCCTCACACCAAGTTTCATGAATTTTGAAGAGGTAACCGTGTACTTCATTTGTCTATTTCTCATAGAATTACCCAATAGCAAAAGTTTCACCAAAATCCCGAAAGGAGGATGACCAAGAATCAGATATATATGCAAGAAGATCATCAGTAGAGCCTCCCTTGCAGAATCCATACTGATGATCTGAAAAAAGATTGTGAGAAGAAAGGTGTTTAAGAATCTTCCTATTAAGGATAGATTCAAAAACTTTGGAAAGGTAAGAAATCAAAGCAATTGGATGATAGTTGGAGGGTTGAGAGCAGTCACCCTTCTTTGGGACAGGATGAATGAAAGTGAACTTCCAGCAGGAAGGAAAAGTACCAGATAAGAGACAAAGATGAAAGAGTTTGCCTAGGCAGGGTGTCAGCACAGCACAGAAGCACAGTTCTTAAGAACAACAGGAGGAACACTATCTAGAGTTGAGCCCAGATATGGCAGAGAAAACATCTTTAGAAAAGATTCTAATTTCAGACATAATAAAGTCAGAGGGGGGAGGAGATGGAGGAACACCACCTGAATCATACAAGATTGAATTTAAGTGAAAGTTTGAGCAAGGAGTTCAGCTTTGTCAGAAGAGACGGCAACTGTACTGTCAGAATGAAAAAGAGGAAGGAAAGAAGAGTAAGTAAAGTTGTTGAAGAGGTTCTTAGCTAGATGCCAGAAAGAGTGAGAAGAATTAGAATTGGATAGATTTTCACATTTTTGTCGAATGAAGGAATTTTTGGAGAGTCAAAGAACAGAAATATAGGATAAATATAAATATAGCATATTTATAGTATAAATATAAATATAGCAATTTATACCACTGGCTTTTGATTTAGGCTGTTTTCTAACTACAGTAAACCCTGGTGGTTCAAATGTCACATGGTCCAGACTTGTCCATACTGCCAGCTGGTGAGGAATTACAGCAATTACAGGGGGTCCTCATTATCCAAGTCCTGACATTTACACAGCCAAATAATTGAAGAACCATATGGATAAATTCCCCACATGTAAGAGGTTTCCATGGATAATGTACGTGAAATGCGGAAGCACAACAGAAAACTTTAAATTTCCCTCAGACTCGCTGTCTTGCTCGCTTTCCCCTACCTCCAACACTCCACCACCACCATGCTCCAACCCCATCCCCGATGCCACACACACTCAGTCTCTTGCTAACCATTGCCAGTGCTGAACCCATCCATGGTTTTCTGGTGTTTTTGTTGATTTTTTGCACTATTGTTGCAGCCATGACTTCAAAGCGTACTGCTAGTGGTAAAGCAGCTACTGGCCCTAAAAGAAAGCGTACAAGCTATGGGTTGGATGTGAAATTAGAGGTCATTAAGCGCAAGAAAAATGGTGAATGAGTAATAGACATTATGTGTGCTCTTAACATCCCTGAAACTACCATTCATACCATACTTAAGAATGCAGCAGATTTAGAAGCAAAATCTACAACAATGATAAGGCACTCTAAGATTAAAATAACATGCAGAAGGAATGATGTTTAACATACTTTATTAACATATTTTATAAGGTAAGGTACATAAAAGCGTTTAAAAAGTGTATTTTACAAATGTTTAACCATAATTTTGAGTGTTATTTAGTGTGTTAAGGTCCCAATTAAACCTTATTCTCATTATTTCTTATGGTTTTAGGTCCCTGCTTTAAGTGGATTCACTGTTACTCCTCAAGGTAAGAAAACAAATGAAAATACTATCATACCTCTTTTAATGGACAATATACATTCTTGAGGCTTGTCCACTAAGCAAAAAATCCATTAATAGAAGTCATTATAATATGGTGCTTATGGAGATGGGTTCTTGCTTAATAGCAAAATCAGTCTAAATAAATAAATAAATGCCTTTAAATGCTATTACTTTCTTACAGAATGACTAAATAATGATAAAATGTGCCAAAATAGTTCTTAAACATTAGAAAAAAGTTGCAGTTACTTAGAAATACATACAGGATTTTCCATCACCATCTCCATACGAAAAGTAAACATTAAGCAACAAGCAAATAGCTCCAGTGCAATGATAATAAAACAACATTGCAACTAAGGATGTGGTAGATTGGCTGGTTCTTTTTATTTTCTCAGTTATCAAGTATTGTTTTAACAGTAGAGGAAGCCATGCCAAGTGACCAACCCACATCGACCTGATGCTTGCCTGCCTCAACCTTTCGTATCACTTTCATTTTTACATCCATACTAATGACTTTCCTGGGCACCTTGGCTGGTTTACCAACACACTCATTTGCAGGCCATTTCCCAGACATGATGGGCATAAAATGCTCACAAAACACATGCAGATAGGGAATATGAAGAGACCTACCATGACACAACTGACATGAATCTTGGTGGGCTACTGTATACATTTTGAGACAATTGCTGATTGGCTTAGAGGATGTAAACAACAAAGATGGTGGCTGACTTTATCATTGCTTCTTTTTCACTAATGTTTGATTGATTTCTTTTTCTTGAATGGTACTATACTTACTATTATACAGTATTTATTAAATTAATATTTTTTTCATGTCCATTAAATGAAAATCCATTGGCTGAGGCTTTGTTAAAAGAGGTATGATAGTACTGTAAAGTAGTTTAGATTTATTATTAGTAATTAATTAATTAATTATTTACAGATGTAATATGTAGTAGTGTTTTAGGTTGTACAGCCATCCCTCACTTAATGAAGGTTTGGTTAGCAAATATTCATTACAACAGGTTTTTATTTAATACTACTTTCAAATATTACAAAGGAAATTTCGCAATAATGAAGGTGAAGATTTTTTAAATCTGCAGCATGTTACATTGGCAGTTCCTGCAACACAGGCAAGCTCTCTCCCCTGCCCAACACATGGTCTCCCACCATCCCTACCACACACTTTCGCAGCATCATTGCTAATTGTGCATTCTCACGTGTTGCATTCATAAAGAAAGTGACATTCTACAAAGTGTTATTGTTACTATTTCGTAACCCCAATATGGCATCAAAACACAAGTGTTACAAATTGGTAATTACGCATTCATATTATGCAAAATAGATCATTTCAGTGAACTTCACCCACTCCCTTTATATTAAGCTATTAAAAAAAGTGTGCTAGGAACCAAACTGAATTTCTCCCACATAAAACAATAGAAAATTAGGTCCCACTTAAATTTTCACATAATGAAGGCTTTTTAGGAATGTAACCCCTTCATTAAGCGAGGGATGGCTGTACTTTATAGGTATACTATACTTCATTTACAGGTATATAACACACATTTTTCTATTTATTCATGATAATCCAGACACCCCTCCCTCCAAATTAGTCTGGAAAATTGAGGGTTTACTGTAGTTAGTAAAAAATAAAGTACCAAATGCCTTTCATGTATTCAGCAATACACTTTGTGTATACACCAAGGTGTATTGCTGAATACATGAAAGGCCTTGGAATAATTTTTTCTTTTTCCTCATGGATTTGCATCATTCATTCATTTCATGTGTTTAATTGTGAAATTCATCCCATATATATATATATATATATATATATATATATATATATATGTCCCCGCAAGGGGGTTCTAAGCTCGTGCTCTTGAGTGCTCTTTGTGCTCGTTTGTACGTGCTTGTTCCTGGAGGTTTCACGTGCGCCCTCCCGGCCCTAGCACCCAAGGATGATGGGGCTCGACCCTGCAGTCCTTGGTCTTTTCCCACTTCGACTGTCCCCTCCACCCTTTCTTTTTCCTCTGTCTTTCCTCTCACTTTTTCTTTGTTTTTCCGCTGAGATATGCCCTTTAAATAGAGGCGAATCGGTTCTTCCCGAACTAAAAAAAAAAAAAAAAAAATATATATATATATATATATATATATATATATATATATATATCAGGGTTGGCATGATTGGGCTCAATGGGATTTTTCAAAAAGCAGTCTGAAAAATCCCTATACAGTTTGGGTTTTTTTCAGGAATTTGGGTTTTTTCAATATTTTGCAGCTTCTAATACTTGGAAACCTTTTTTAGTACTTTCAAATCAAGATATAAATATTTTCAGCAACTTACTGCCAATTAGTTTCAAAAATATAATGCTATCTGATAAAGGATAAAAATATAACGAGGAAAGATTAAAATAAAACGAGTTTTTTAAATTCATCAATGTAATCCAATTAACTTTCATAATGACTGATATGCTACTCTTGGATATACTAAATAGGTACTGAAAACCCTAAATAACAATGTACCACCCTTAACATTTAAACTGAGGCCTTAGCCTAACCAAAATAAATCATTTTTCCTGAGATTCAAAAAAAGAAAACTAATATCAAGTAAGAAAAACTTCAGACAATTACATAAACATTGCTATGAAAATGACTAGGAACTGGATGTCCATGATGCTTTATCTACTATTCTGGTGGCTGCCCTACCACTCAAAGTCTGTACTCTCCTCTTGGACCTCTTCTGCAAGAGATGCATTTGGTTCAAGTTGTCTAGCAAATTGAGTACTGTACTTGGAAATATTTGTCTCAAATGGGTTGCTAACTTGCATGCCAAGTTTATTCCTGGTCTGCTCTGTATTTTTGGGAAGGGTAATGGCCTAATGGGTATTCAGACAAGGTAAAACCAGTCATAATTTTGATTTTGTTATCTATTTTGATGGCTATTATGGTGATTCTTTGTATTATCCTTTAATTTTAGGCAAAGTGGAAGCAGGAATACAATACAAGATCGTAAAGATGTATACATTTACGATGTCAACAATATTATGAAAAAAAACATGAAAAACCCCAACTTGGCTTAGGGGGGGTTCTGGGTTTTTGTGAAAAAACCTGAACAATTTGGCCAACCCTGATATATATATATATATATATATATATACACACAGTGGACAATGGTTATAGTAAACACACTTATAGTAAACAAACACTGGGTAATGTTCCTCACTATACAATAAACTCCAACAGTTATAGTAAACCTGACTGCTATAGACATAGTTTTTCTATAACTAATTATCATGATAATTGTCAATGATTGTCAATGGACAAGTGGTGTGATGTCACTAATGGTGACATCATTTACGTCATCAGATGCCTCATTCGCAATCAGTCCATGTGTGGCAGCCATTTGAGTAACATGCACACTTCTGTTTGTTCCCATTTTGCCAGTGTGAATGAATGGCTGAGAAACAAGCAGCATTAACACTAACAAAAATGTAAAATCATTGAAGAGTGTAAAAAACCTGGACTGGCTAGTCACCATCATTACAAAATATGGTGTCCATAAATCAACAATCACCCAGGTTTGGAAGAATCGTGAAAAGTTTGAAACCAGTTTTAGTGAAGGGCAGGCTAAAGGTTTGCAAAAACGCAAGCGAGAAGGAAAACACGCTACTCTTGAAGATGCACACTTTCATTGGTTTCAAGAGAAACATGCACAAAATGTGCTTTCTACTGGTGTGTTAATTAAACATAAAGCTTCTGAATTGACTGAAAAAAAAATGGACATTAAAGAATTCACACCAAATGATGGTTGGTTTACCCGCTGGAAGAATAGAGTTAACTTAAAATTTGCAGTAGAACACAGTGAAGGAAAATCTGCAGATTTTACAGCTTCCAAACTGGATTAAAAATAAGCTACCAAGCATACTTGAGATGTATGCTGCAGACAATATCTTTAATGCAGACAAGACCAGGCTTTTCTACAAGCTACATGACTCACATGGTTAAGTCAAGGCCTTGTAAATTAAAACTGTTGGTAGTAAACAACCAAAAGATAGAATAACCATCTCAGCATGTGCTAACATGACTAGTACAGAGAAACGACCTCTCTCTGTTATTGGAAAACCAAAAAACCACAATGCTTTCCAAAAGACTTATCTAAACTACCACTCAACTACAATAATTCAAGCAATGCATGGATGACCAGCTTTCTATTTGAAAAGTGGCTTAATACGTGGGATGTAGAGCTTCGGTGGCAAAAGAGAAATGTATGTTTGTTGCTCAACAACTGTGCTGCGCACCCAGTTTGCCTGCAAACTAGCGTTTTTACCCCCAAATACAATGCCATTAATGCAACCTCTCAACATGGGCATAATAAAAAAATTTAAAGGCAAATTTATGGGTGTCTTTTTCATTTCGTAAAATTGTGCCGGCGCAAAATATGTGACATTGGTCAATGCGTTAGGTACAACACTGATAGTAACTTTGCCCTTAAAATTAAACATTTTACAGCCTTAGCTTTTTTACCTATCGATGACGTTATCAAGGCTTTCGAAAACCTATCTGATGACGACGATATTCCGGACGAGTTTATATCATATTTTGAAACCGCTTACATTGGTATATTAGGGTGTGTCAAATTTTTCAACTTTCAAATTCCAAATATGAGGGGTGCTAAAAAGTTGTAGCATGACTTAGGAATTCTAAAGATATTTTTGTTAATTTAATATAATTTAGTTTTGCTTGGTAAGAAGCTACATAAAAAGTGACTTTTTTGACTTTTTTGTGGAATTATATAATAATTATTATATTAATAATTATATATGCTGTGTATATATAATGCACTGCTGTTTTTGCTTATTTCACAGGTTGAAACATATTCATCAGTGTGCTGAAGATTACTTGTCCATCAGTGCTACCATCCTAACCAGTGGGAATTGACCTACAATGGCTTCTAAAAGGAGGACAAGACTGGGGACATTCACACATATGAGCAACCTAATTGGAACTGGTAGAGAGTTGTTGCCCTTTGAACTCCCAACTCTGCGAGACATTCTGAAATATGGGCTACTGCTAAGAGAACAAAGTGGTGAGGATGTGAGAAACTACCCAGCAGCCAGTCTTACAAAGGACATTTACCCTAAAGTGCTTGAAAAGTGGGAATGAGCAAACAGTTCTTTTGTAGCCCCTGTTGTAAATTCACGAGTCACAATCTTAAACAAGATCCAAGAGAGCTGGGAGCAGGCCAAAAACATATCTCTTGGGAAAGGAAAGCTACATGTCAAAGAGGCTTTCATTGCAAAACTTGACAAGCTTTTTGACATCCTCAGTTGCAAGTGTAAAATTGTTCTCTGCTCTGAATTTGGCTGCCTTGCAGATGCTGGTTGCAAAAACGAAACTCACATTAACTGTACATTAGGGTGGATCAATTTTACATTTTTTTCGATTTCCATATTCTAATAGAGAGAAAAACTTGTGCATGCATGAGAAAATAGCCTCTGCAAAATCTTAGCTTAATAGGTAATCATCTTCTGCCCCTGGCAGAGCGATGAAAATCATATTTTAGTAGTCAAAAACGTATTTTTCTTATAATTTTTAAAATATTTCAATATGCGTGTGTGTTATTTCATGCCTAAGCAACGATATAAATGCTATGGGAAATATATAAATGCATTATTTAAGACAAAGAGCCGATCTGAAAATATGTATATAAATTACCTATTTTTTCAACATTTGACGTTGTTGCCAGGGGCAAAAGATATTAACGGAGGACAACGTGCTTGGAAAAACGATCATATGAGGTCTTTTTAATCGACTTTATAGTTATTAGGAATAATTTTGATGCATATTGAAATATTTATAAGAATACGTTTTTGACTACTAAAATATGATTTTCATCGCTCTGCCGGGGGCAGAAGATGATTATCTATTAAGCTAAGATTTTGCAGAGGCTATTTTCTCATGCATGCACAAGTTTTTCTCTATTAGAATATGGAAATCGAAAAAAATGTAAAATCGATCCACCCTACTGTACATGCCCTAGGGAGATGAAGATCCCTGTGAAGGAACTTGCTTTCATTAAAGGTCAGAGACACAAGTCTGGTTCTATTGGACCACACCAGATTGGCTTGCCAGATCAACCTGAGCACAACAGACAAGTCAAAAAGCAGAAGTGGCAAGAAGACGAAAGAAGAAGGCTTGCTGAATATAAGCAGACAAGTAAGCAGGATGTTTCAATGCCATCAAATGAAATAATTTTCTCTGATGATGAAAATGAAGAACAAATAGCTGATGCTCAAGATGGAAAGGATGGAAGTTATGAAGTGACATTAGAAATACCAAGCAAGTCTTCAACTTCCAATAAAAAGCCAGAGTACAACACATTAGAAATACCTAATGTTGCTATGCATAGCATCAGATATGGTGTTCGCCTGCATGCCACAGCTGCCATCACCACTGCTGCCTTTATGGATGCTGGCTTGATCACTGAAGAAGACAAGAGACTTGTAGTTGATCACAATAAAGTCAAGAGGGCCCAAGAAAAAGTTATGAGATCCCTGGATCAGGAATTTGATGATCTTTGTAAGAAGGGTGAAATTGACTGCATCTTCTTTGACAGCCATCAAGATACAACTAAAGTTATGCTGAAAGCAGACAATTCAGATCATCAGTTCCCCAGCATCATCAAAGAAGAGCATTATTCTGTGTGCAGTGAGCCAGGTGGAAGATATCTCTACCACTTCACTCCTGAGAAAGGCTCAATGAGAAAAAAACCTGCTGAAGTTATTGCTGATAATCTTGTAGATTTCATGAAGAAGGGCATTGATAAAAGCCTGCAGGCCATTGGAGGTGAGTCTACAAATGTTAACACTGGCTGGGAGGGTGGTTCCATGCATTGGGTAGAGGTCAAGCTTTGCCGTAAGCTGATCTGGTTGGTTTGTGCCCTCCACACTAACGAGTTACCCCTGCGACACTTGATCACAGCACTGGATGGGAAGACCTTGTCTAACAACAAGTGGACAGGTAACATTGGCAAGATGCTAGACACTGCAACCGAACTTGAAATTGATCCTTCATTCACCAAACTCTCAATTGGAGAGCCTCTTACTTCACTGAGTGACAATGTCGTAAAGGATCTCTCTACTGATCAAGCGTACGGGTATAGGATCACACAGGCCATAAGGACAGGAGAACTTCCCACAGATCTGGCCCTTCTTGAAATTGGTCCAGTGAGCCATTCAAGGTGGTTGACAACAGCAAACAGGCTTTGTCGCATATGGGTTTCAAAACATGGCCTTAACGGCAAAACCCTCAACAACTTAAGACTGATAGTGGAATATATTGTTGGTGTGTACTACCCCTGTTGGTTCAACATCAAAGTAAAACACACTTGGGTGGAAGGCCCATGCCACATCTTGTTTCAGCTGTGGCTAGTTAGGCTGCAAAAGAAGGCTGTAGTGGATGCTGTTTTGCCAACCATCAAGCGCTCAGCATGGTATGCATTCAGCGAAATGATAATCCACACTCTCTTGTGCTCAGATGACAGTGAGGAGAGGAGAGCTGGTGTCCAAAAGATTGTTGACATGAGGGGTGGAGATGATGACACACTTGGATATCTTTCTGTACGTCCCAGGAAGACACCTTCCATCAACCCCAGTGCTTCTTCCGTGTTGGAGCTGACAGACTGGTCTGACGGGGTATTTGAAGCCCCTTTGACATGTAAACTGACTACAGTGGAAGTAAAGAAGTTCTTTGACAAGCCTATGCAAGTTCCACAGTGGCCCTGTCATGCTCAGTCAATAGAGAGGTGTGTGAAACAAGTCACAGAGGCAGCAGGCAGGGTGTATACACATGAGAAACGTGAGGGCTATATCAGAGGCCAAGAAGCAAGTCGGCGGCTGATGTCCAAGAATGAATCAAAGCAAGACTTGATGAAACTTGTTGTTTAAATATTTTTTTTTACTGATGTCATTACTTTCTAATGTTGTTTTATGATTACAAGGATATGTTTTGATTACTAGGATATGTTTTATGCAGAGAAACTAAAATTTTTATAGCATTACCTGACATTTTGAGAAGCTAAAATTAATAAATGTTGTTTTCCGAGAGCAATTTATGTGCTTTTTAATCAAACGTAGATTTACCAAGCTAAGTGTTGAGCAATCACAAAAATAATAGCAGATTTGAATTCTTCATATCCAAAAACATATTTTTAAAACCCCTCAGTGAAGGAATTGGCAAAAATTAATTTTCACCTCCCAAATTGACACACCCTATTGGTATATGCCGTGGAAGGGGTTCTCACCGCAGGAGAAGTGAGCCTCTTTTTCCCATGGAAATGTGGAATGTAAGAGAAAGAATTTTAAATAACCTTCCAAGATCGAATAATGCAGCCGAGGGGTACCACAATGCCATTCAATCATCTATAACTGCTATGCACCCAAATTTATGGAAGTTATGTGGCGCTTTGGCAAAAGAGGAAGCTTTACTGCAAACAAAAATTGCCCATGTGAGATGCAGTGATCTAGTAAAGAAAAGAAAAAAAATACGAAGTTATCGACGAAAGACTGAAGAAGTTGGTTCTTAATTACCAAACTGAAAACTGTTTAAATTTTTTGACAGGTGTTGCCCATAGCCTGCATTCTTTTTAGTTGATAAATATTGAGTAAATTTTTACTTTTATCTGTGATTTTTAATTAAATATTTGTTTTAATTACATTTTAAAATTTTTCTTAACCTGCATTCTTTTTTCATGGGGTGGAATTTTCGTGGGGTAGAATTTTTGGGGGTGATATCTTCGGGCCACCACCTCATCAGGGAATGAATAGTATTCCCTGATGAGGTGTACTTCTGAATACATGAAAGGCCTTGGAATCATTTTTCTTTTTCCTTGTGGGTTTGCATCATTCATTAATTTCACATGTTTAATTGTGAAATTCATCGCATATATATATTTAATAATAATAATAAGTTTCATACATATGTATTCTTTAGTGGCCTATATTTACATATCTACTTAGGAGGAGTATATTTTTATTTAACTGAACAAATTACTATATATTTGAATGCGCGTTGATTCTGGGGAAATTGTGGATTTTTCAGTGAGATTAGCAATATTCAAATGTAAAGCCACCACTTTTATGTGATAAAGCAGTTTTTTTTCTCACTTTCCACTGATAAAGAGACATTCAAAGCTCAATTTCATTCAAAGAAAAAATAACTTTTCATTTATATCAAGGGGGGTAAGGTTCCCAAAATCAAAAAATTATTTAACTTTTTATTCATTGACTAGGTATTTTTGGTGCTTATAATGATTTATTCTTTGGAAAATTGTCTTTCAAATGCTTTTTGAATCATTCTTTTATCTGAATTAGAGACATATTTGACAATTTGAAATTTAATATGTGGAACACCCCCTAAAAATAGGGAGGAGGTAACTTTTTAACCATTATTTTGATTGAGCTATAATTTTACATTTTGAGTTTATTGGTTTAGACCAGTGGTTCTGAAACTAGGGTACACAAGGGAATCTTAGGGGTTATGTGATGGGGTCCTGAAAATATAACCCTTTTAATTTTATATACAATTAACAAATGGCCACGAGTCACATGGTCATAAAGAAAGTAAAAATCCTCTCTGCCTTTCAAAAATCCTGAAAATCCATTGAAAGAGTTCAAGGGGTACATAAGAAGAAAAAGGTTCAGAACTACTGGTTTAGACAATGCCATACCAAATTATTGGGAAATCAAAGTTGGTGTGGTGCTAAATTTTTTTTTTTTTTCCCCTTGTACGATTTGTCTTGGAATGCCCCTACTTCCTCTTAGATCTGCATTTTCTTCTCCCGTTTCTAACTCATTATTTTTATGTTGCTTTTCCTCTTGTTGTCCTTCAGTCTCTTTCCAAAGAAAAATAATGTCAATTCTTCTCTAACTATTTTACCAATTCCTCTTGTTACAATTTCTACTTTCTAGTTCCACTCACACAGTGACTGTGGCCAGACCTAACCACTTCCATTGTGTCATGTATTAGTGATACACCAAATCTATTAAAATAACAATTTAAATAATATAAAACTGAGCTTTGAATTTAAAGTAATCAGTAACACATCTTACCTTTGCATGTGGATCAATAGGATGAAATAAAAAAGACATCATTTATCCTAAAACCTATCTTTGTTGGCATTTTTTTTGTCTGAATTAGGAGGCAGATGTACCATATAACATTTCATTATTGATGCAGGTAAGTTGTCCAATACTGTACACTTTTTGGGATTTCTATTACAATGTTTTTATTTGTGGTTTGCTTGTAAAAAAAATTAATAGAAAATATGCAGGACTGAGTGAACCACTTTTGCCCCTGGCAGATCCCCATATATATATATATATATATATATATATATATATATTATATATATATATATATATATATAATATAATATATATACAGGGTGGGCGGAAAGTAGCTCCCTATTTTGGATTGGTAAAAAAATACGTATATTATCCATTTATTTCAGAAGAAATAATATGAAAAGGTAGGCATACATGGTAGGTTTTCTCTAAAATTCAATGTGGGCTCCAACTCTTTCCACCAGCTTCTGGAGCCGCCCAGGAATGGCGTCCACTGACTTTAGCAGGAACTCCGGCGGGATGGAGGACATGACTTCCCGAATTCGGTCCTCCAGTTCTTCCAATGTCCTCGGTTTGGTGCGGTAGACTTCTTCCTTTACCCACCCCCAAAGAAAGAAGTCGCACGGTGTCAAGTCGGGGCTCCTGGCTGGCCACTGATGTGGACCACGATGACCCATCCAACGTCCAGGAAGTGGGCATCCAGCCACTCACGGACAACAAGAGCAAAGTGCTGAGCGGTACCTTGCTATGTTGCGAAACGAGGTCTGGCCGGTTGTCAGCACATGGGAGAACATCGATGATCTGATATTTATGCAAGATGGCGCCCCTCCGCACTTCGCTCTTGTTGTCCATGAGTGGCTGGATGCCCACTTCCCTGGGCGTTGGATGGGTCGTCGTGGTCCACATCAATGGCCAGCCAGGAGCCCCGACTTGACACCGTGCGACTTCTTTCTTTGGGGGTGGGTAAAGGAAGAAGTCTACCGCACCAAACCGAGGACATTGGAAGAACTGGAGGACCGAATTCGGGAAGTCATGTCCTCCATCCCGCCGGAGTTCCTGCTAAAGTCAGTGGACGCCATTCCTGGGCGGCTCCAGAAGCTGGTGGAAAGAGTTGGAGCCCACATTGAATTTTAGAGAAAACCTACCATGTATGCCTACCTTTTCATATTATTTCTTCTGAAATAAAGGGATAATATACGTATTTTTTACCAATCCAAAATAGGGAGCTACTTTCCGCCCACCCTGTATATATATATATATATATATATATATATAATATATATATATATATATGAAAAGTTCTAAATAATGTTTAGACCATACTATATAAAAAAATTTGAATAATTTAAGGTACTGTGAAATAAAGAAAGTGAAATATTGGACTGTGAAATAAAGAGGATCTACTGTATCTAGAAAAAAATATTTATCTAGGATAATATTTATGCAAAATTATCTAGAATAATATTTAGAAATATTTATCATGAAAATCTTAAATATTTTGGGTGGCTCCTTGTCTCAGGGCCTTACGCCATGGCATAGGGTACTTAGCATACTGGGAAATCTGGCCCTGCTGATACTAGACCTAGCCTACCCCACGAGTCCACAGTTACTTTTCTAGTCCAATAAGAGGCATTCCATGTCAAGTGTACACACTTTTTGGTGATTTCTGCCACTCATCTCACCAATTTTAATGATTTTTGGTGTGGTAGTTGGGTATGATGAGTAATGAAGCATGACCAAATTTTAGCCACTTGGGTCAAATAGTTTGGGAGTAATGACCCCCCCAAATTTGGGGTCAGCAGCGTAACCTAATGGATGGATTTTAATGATTTTGGTGTCAAAATGCTCAGAAAAGGCAGCAGAATAACTAATTTTATGCACAGAATGCGTACATTCCATTAAAAAAAGTTGCATTTATATTTCACCTTTGACCTTGACCTCAGGTCAGTTCAAAATTCAAGGTCATAAAAATTGGCATAAGTAAAGACCTTTAGATGAAGCATATTCAAGCAAAAAATTGGAGTGGGATCTCCATGGGTTTGCTTTCCACAAACATTTGAAATTGTGCATGTTGAAAATTTTGAGCATTTTATTAAGATAACTTCACAAATAGTTCATATATATACATATAATATAACTACATACATGATTTGATATATACCTATAGGTAAGCATCATGACTTTTACAAACAAATTATTTGGTTCTCTAAAAGTATCAATAACTTTTATCACAAATCCTATATAATTTTTGCTGTTAAAAATAACTTGAAATTTAGGTGTTTGAAGTTTGAACAGTGAACAATGACTAACTTGTACAGGTATTTCTGATGAATTAACACTTCATATTGCCGTGTTGAACCTGAAAAAATAAATTTTATACCTATTAAAAATTTAAGTAAAATTATCATGATAAGGAGTTGTTTAAAAAATTAATTAGCAAGGTAGTAGTTAAACCCCTTAGTTACCTCCCAAGACCTAGGTGTGTACCTCGTTCCAACTTCTGAAGGACCTAGGCCTAGATACTATGCAGGGTGCCAAAACAGGTTTTTTTTCATTCTGTATTAGTTTAGAGATCTTATATATTCTACTGTATGGCAGAAACAAGCATAGGCATCGGGCATGCGCTTGTGGAGAAAATAAATTTTCTAAGCTACTAGGATTCTAACCCAAGACCATTTATTCAAAGTTACAGGCTCTAACAACTAGAGGGTTAGAGGGATTTCCACTATTTAATAATAATTTAATATTAGGAAGCTGTACAATTTAAGATAGACTAATACTTAGAACTGTATTCATAAGTATAATTATTAAAATATAGTTAGTTACAAAGATAAAAAGAGGTAAATTCTCAGAGGACCACAAGGCAACGAAACTGGCACCCCATTGGAAAACAAATCGGAACCACCTGTATGCGAAAAAGAAAAAAAGAAAAATAATCCTAGCCAACATACAGGGCCTTAAATCAAACCATTCCACAAACAAAGTTGTATACCTGAAAGGACTCATGCAAGAAGCCGGAGCACTTTGCATGCCTCATGGAAACTCATCTAAAGGACTGCCAGGCGAACTGTGAAAATTGTGAGTCCTGTATTGACAAAAAAGAAATACAAATTGACAACTATAACATCCTCCGAGCTGACAGAACAGTGAGACGTAAAGGAGGATGTGCTATTTACACACGCGTAAGGCACATAGCAGAAATGGCTATAAGTACCTCAAACAACTACGTAAAATGTGTAGCAGCAAAAATTGAAAAATTAAATATGGTACTAATTGTAATGTACAAACCCCCAAACACGTCAACCTCAAAATTTTCAGATTCCATTACAGAAGTACGAAACTTAGTAAAAGATCTACACTCCAACCCCAAATATTTTTCTCTGTGGTGATTTTAATTTCCCATTCATGAAATATAAAACGATAGGAAAAAATAAATGTATACACCAGGACAAGGGGGCACATGAGAAGACCAGGAGCAGGTAAAAATGCTACTAGCTTTAGCTGATGAATTTATGTTAATGCAAGAAATAACAGAAAACAAGAAAAAACAACTGCCTAGATTTGGTATTCACAAACAACAGTAATCTAATTGATAATGTAGAAATATCCCCAACTATGATATCAGACCACAACATCATTGAAATAACAACTAATATAAAGGCAACAGGAAAGGAAAGAACACGCACAACAGAAAGAAGCAAATTCAAAATTTTTAATTTTCACTCCAAAGCTATAAACTGGGAAGATGTGACATCCAGCATGGAAGTAATAGATTGGAAAACCATTTTCAAGGCCAAGACAACAGAAGAGATGCTAATGACGTTAGAGGAGAAGACATTAGGAATCGTGGAAAAACACGTCCCAAAGATACAACAAAGAGGAAAGAGAAGCAGGTTCAAAAGACAAAAGAGGGCATTGTTCCAAAAGAGAAAAAGAGTGACTGCAAAATTAAGTAACTGTAAAGATAACAACATCTAGGGTTGCCAACTCCATAAAGTTTGAAAAAAAGGACAAGAACATCAATTCCAATATACTGTCTACAAGGTTAGGGAAAGAAGTAAAATTTTATTTACAATTTATTACAATTTATACTGCATGCTTTTTTATTGCATATTTTCTTGAAGTAAATATTTTTATTGATATACAGATATTGATCCATTGAGTCATGCATTGACAAAATTTATGGTAACAATATTTATTTTTAAATTTATACTTTTCCGCTACACGGAACGTTACCATTTAAGTGAAGAAATGAATTTATAAAATGTTACTCGACTTAAGACTTATAATTATTTCCTTTTAAACAAAAGTTTTGTTATAAACTGTTGTTTGGAACAAGATTGTTATCAGAAAAGGACAAATGGCATCCTTTCCGAACTCAAGAAAGGACAAGGACAAAAATCTACAAAAAAGGACAGTTGGCAACCCTAATCAACATCAGAAAAATATTAAATGATAAACTACAAAGTATCAATGTCGTCATACAGGAACTAATCGAGAAGCATACAGAAAATGATGATGACGACGCTATAAAAGTGATAAATGCTAACTCAAAGTACTTCTATAATTTCGCAAAAAGAAAGTCGAAAAACCATGCGACTATCAGACCTTTAAAAAATGAGAACAGTGATTTATCTGATATCTAACAGAAGTGTCTGAAATATTAAGAGCTCAGAATGAATCATCTTTCAGTATCCCAAAAACTGACAAATTGATATGCGATAGAAAAGTGTTCTTTGAAGAAGAACCACAAGGGAAAGTATAACGGATTTCGACTTTACAACGGATGATATTACACAAGCCATTGGGAAACTAAAAACACACTCAGCGGTAGGACCGGATAAATGGAATGCCACACTGATCAAAAACTGCAAGAATTCAATCGCTGAGCCCCTATACTAGATATGGAGATGATCATTAGACAGGAGAAATACCAGGCTTCCTGAAGAGCGCGAACATAGTCCCAATATATAGAGGAGGAGATCGATCCGAGGCCAAAAACTATAGGCCAGTATCCCTTACCTCTCATCTCACTAAAATATTTGAAAGAATAGTTAGACAGAAAATCTATGACTTTTTGGAAACTCAGAAAAAATTCAATGATAACCAACACAGGTTTTGGTTAGGCAGATCATGCCTATCACAACTAATGGAACACTACAACAATATTATTGATGCACTTGAAAGTAATGAAAACTATGATGTACTATACACAGACTTTGCTAAAGCGTTCGACAAGTGTGACCACGGAATCATAATACATAAACTGAAATATATGGGAATAACAGGAAAAGTAGGGAAATGAATATATACTATAATTTCCTTAGTGAGCGGAGGCAAGTCGTTACAGTACAAGGAGTGTCTTCATCAGAATCAGAGGTCCTCGGCTCAGTACCACAAGGAACAGTATTAGCTCCACTACTCTTCATAATCATGCTAACTGACATAAATGAGGACATTACCAGAGACAGCACAGTAACATCCTTTGCGGATGACATAAAGATCAGTAGAAAAATAAGAAACCCACAAGACATAGGATCTCTACAAACTGACATAAACAAAATCTACAAGTGGATGGAAGACAACAATATGAAGTTTAACACTGAGAAATTTCAGCTATTACAGTACAGAAAAAAAGAAGACCTAAAATCCATGGAATATTATACCCCAAATGGACAGGAAATTCAGAGAAATTCCAGAGCAAAAGATTTAGGGGTTGTAATGACAGATGATGCGAAATTTGAAACACAAAATAAGATAGCAGTAAACAGAGCAAAGAGAATAACGGGTCAGATATTGAGAACCTTTAGATGAAGGGATACGAATGTAATGATTCCTCTACTGAAAACCCTGATAATGCCCAAATTGGAATACTGCTCAGTCCTAACATCCCCATATAAAAAGAAGGCATTAGACAGCTGGAGGGGATCCAAAGAAGCTTCACAGCCAAGATCAATGGGTGCAAAGAACTAAATTAATGGGAAAGGTTACGAGAACTAGACCTATATTCACTGGAAAGGAGGAGAGAGATACACCATTATTTACACTTGGAAAATAATGGAGAAACTAATCCCTAATTTTACACTGAATCCCATGACTCCCCAAACAACAGTGGAAAGTAGAAGCGGTAGACTGTGTCGTATTCCCAAATTGAAGGCGAGACAGGGAACATCCTTAACCCTGAAAGAAAACAGTTTTGTAGTGAGAGGACCAAAACTGTTTAATCAGTTGCCCAAAGACCTAAGAAACACGAAGGGAGTTGCAGTGGAAATCTTCAAAAGAAGACTAGACACCTGGCTCAGAACAATCCCCGATGAACTAGGCATACCTGGCTGTGAGGTGGAGAGCGCAAGAATCCAACTCATTACTTAACCAGGCCAACGCGAGAGGAGGGGCAACAAGCTTGACCTTCGCAAAATGAGAAATCATTGTGTGGAACCTTTGTAAGGTTGTAAGGTAAGGTATATAGGCATACATGTCAATAAGCAATTTAAATAGCAATACTCACATTTTTCATGCAATTGTAAGTTTTTGATTATATGTTTTTGACAATAAGTTTGTATCCAGTTTCTTGATTACTTTTAAGATGATGCTTTTTCAGGATCATATTGGCTTCATTGGTTTCCTTTTTTGTGATTGTATATGTTCTTCCAGTAGCTGTCATTGGGTTTATGATTGTGAGGATGTCGGACAAATCTACTGCAAGTATATCAGGATTTTCAGGATAAGTAAATGACTTGTTTGGGCCACAAGGGTGAAGGAAGTTTACTTTCACTTCACCCTCACCAGGATATGTTTCCATCACACACCCAATCCACCAGTGGTTATCATACTCTACTGTTACATATCCTGTGACATTTTCAATTAATTGAGTGGCTTGTTGGGGGAAGTGAATTCCTTTCAACTTTCAACTGAGGCACTGTACATTTGTACTTTTAAAATTTTTTTTAGCAGTGGTATGAACGAATGTAATTTTTGAGTTCCTGGTATGGTTCTTGCTTTTGATAAAATTGCATCTAAAAATTCTCTCTCATTTGAGTATTGTTCTTGTGTTGCAAAGCTAAAAGACATTTGAGTCAATTTTAAAGAACAGAAATAAAAAGATCTTTTGGGGACAGAATTTGATTTTCATATGGCCTACGAAGACTTTCTTTTGATGCTTCCTCCGACACCATCCAATGGTCCCTTGCCATGGCTGGTAGCAAAAAAAAATGCCACTCTGCCTTAACTCCAAACTCTTCATGGTGGCGGCATAAATTTAAAAAGTTTTTGCAGTTTTTGTATTGACCTGCACATCCCTCGGTAAAATAGATAATTCTGTTTAGTAGCTGAAAATTTGACTTAAGATGATTTATTAAAACTTTTATGAAAAGATGCACTGCAACAGTATCATGTGTATTACACTCTGAGATAATAGTTAGAGAGCCGTGATTTACTTTTTCTTGCTCTTTGTAATAATAAACCCATGGATGAAGTGTCGCTTGGCAATTATTCCAGTGAAATCCTTGAGCACAATCTTGGACTACAAAGGAATAGTTTTTGGAAAAGTCCCCAATCACCAAAAATTCACCTTCATCCAGTTCATTTTTTCTTTTTTCTAAATACTTGGCTTGTTGTTTGGCAATGAAATCATGATGCCTTAGTCAAGTTAGTCAAGAAATAAAGGTATCAAGGAAATCTTCTAAATTTTGAATAACACAGTCCAGCTGAGATCGATCTGTTGTTGTCCACTGTTTATACTGGATTTCATCAATACCTTTTTCTTTGTAACATGTAAGAAGAGTTTCCTTTAGCGAATCAGGTTGAGGGCATTGATCACACACTCCTAAATAGCAAGAAGGTTGACTTTTGTCACAAATAATTTTGGCTAAAGCACAGTGGTAACTACTCAATGGAGTTTCTTCCTCACTGGTAATTTCTGCCATTCTAGAACCTGTCATCATTAACTTAACATTCTGATGAATTGTGCAGATGCACACACTATGCGTCCCACTTGCTCCAGCCAAAACACATTCTTTGGGGCGTAGCATCACAAATTTCGAAAATCCTATAGAGAGAGCTGGAAACAAACTTAAATTGTTGATATGCTTCTTTTAGATTACATAAAACTAACCTTTTGATATTTTTTTCATTCACCATTTTCTTTTATTGTTACGCAGTCTTTCTTGCCTGCCATTTGTCTACTTATTTCATCATTTCTAAAAAACTCTTAACAGTGTTAGTTACTTCCAGTGGTAATTCCTTCCCCCTTTGGATTCAGTAATGACAATACCCCTTTTTCTTTTGCAAGCTGCTGAGCCTGAACAGCCATTCTTTGTGAACAGTTAAATTCTTGAATTAGTTTTTTACACTCATTGATGGTGCAAAAATGGCATCCGGACAATTCGGTACTAGGACAATTCGGTACCGGTATAAATTTGTATTTTTCAACAACTACATAGAGGTGTCTGGCAACACTGCATGTCCCTTTGTATTTTTCAACAACTACATAGAGGTATCTGGCAACACTTGATATCTAGCTGCTTTACCACAAACAAACTGAAAATTCAGACGGTTCTAAAGTGTATTGGTGGTGTGAAAAACGTTCCTGCAAAGCTAGACTCCACACAGATGATCAGTTTAATGTGCTCAAAACCATTGGCATTCATAATCATAGTGTTACAGCAGCAGAGGTGAGTGCAAAAATTACCATTTCAAATATTAAGCAAAAGTGCATATTAAGTCGAGCTGTGCCTCGAGCAATTGTAACTGAAGAAATTGGCAAGTTAAATAACTGCGCTTTGTCTGAGGTTCCGAGGCTTGCACATATTAATCGAAATGTTAGACGGTGGAGGCGAGCTGAAGTGAATTATCCACCAATTCCACAGGAGGCAGTAGGATTTTCTGTTCCTCCAGAATATTCATGTTTTGAAAATGGCTGTAAGTTTTTACAATACGATAGCGGTATCAACGATCCTAAACGAATTTTAATTTTTGCAACCAGTGAAGCCCTTGAGGATTTAAAGACTTACAAGACCTGGGGAGGAGATGGTACATTTAAGAGTTGTCCCAATATATTTGCTCAATTGTATGTGTTACATATTCAAATTGAAAACTTTAGTGCCCCAAGACTGTTTGCTCTCCTTCCGGATAAATCCCAAAGTACTTACGATAAAGTTTTCGGAAAAATAAAAGAACTTGTAAATAATGAAGGACCAGAAAATATATTAATGGATTTTGAAAAGGCTGCTCATAATGGATTTTTGAATGCGTTCACCGAAGCAAATCTGTCATGTCGCCTGTTCCATTTAGGACAAAATGTGTACAAACATATTGTGCAAGAAGGGTATAAAACAAGGTACAACACAGATGATGAGTTTAGCATAAAAGTTCGAAGTTTCGTATCACTTGCATTCCTACCAAATGGAGATGTTATTGATGGTTTTGAGAAACTAATAGATGATGATGAAATTCCTCAAACACTTGTGTCGTACTTCGAAAATACATACATAGGAGCACTAAGGGGAAGAGGTGAAAGAAGACGAAGACTTTATCCTACCTTTGCAATATCATCGTGGAACGTTCATGAGCGGTGCATGACAGGGACATCTCGGCCAATCAACAGTTTGGAAGCATTTCATGGAACATTAAATAAGGCAGTCCCAGGTAATCATCCAAATATTTGGGCGCTGATTGATACTCTTAAACAAGAAGAAATGCTGGCAAAAAGTAAACTTCAGAAAGTACGTCAGGGAGAAAAAGTCCTCCAAAAGAAAAAGTATCGTGATAGTAACAAATGTATCCTAACATTAATAAATAATTATGATTCAGAGAATAAAATTGAATTTTTAAAAGGGATAGCATATAATATAAAGTTTTAAGATGCATTAGTATAAAATAGCTAAATCGTTTTAATTTCACTTTTAATCAATAAATATATGCAAACAATTATTTTAATAAAATATATATATCTTATGTGTGTGTTTTATTTCAATTTATTTACATTTTAATTTATACCAGTACCGAATTGTCCCGTACCAAATTGTCCTACTGCCGCAAAAACAGTTAGAATCATAATTCAGTCATGTTTATCCGAGTTCTGATATTTATCTTTCAATGTTTGGACAACTACTTCTGGCTTGGACAGTTTGTCTACATTTGATGGACTTGGCTCTTGAGGAATTTCATCTACCATATCTAAGTGTCTTCTTACTGAACTTTGTATTTTGGCCATTTTTGTTGGGAGGTGTGCTTCATTTCTTTGAATCTTGCGCTTGACAATCGGACTTTCCCCAATCATGGTGATTGTCTCATTGCTGACAATTCAGCCTCCTTGTCAACAAAAACATCATCTGGTGACACGGTTTCCATAGTAGTATCAGACAAGTTTGATGATAATATTTCTGGTTCTGCTTAGTGATGTGAGTCGTTTTTTATTGTGTCGTTTTTTTTGTCGTTTTTTTTGTTTAAAACGAAGATAGTCTGTTTTTTTTGTTTTTTATTGTTTTAAACTTATTCCATATTTTTCTTCCTTTAATCTAATAAGTATATTAGTATTACCTATAATTTACTATACTACCATGCTTATACGGTTATACCTAGTATATATAGTCATCTTTTAGAAAAACTGAATCACGCAAAAAGTATATAATAGAAAGGAAAACAAACCCTCATTTTTTATATGTATATATTTTTTAACTAGAACATAAAACATTCTTCCTCGTTTCAAACAATATACATAATTGTGATTGGCAAGAGTACCAGTATATATATTCCAGATAGAAAAGGAAAATATTCACCTTTTTTTGAACCTTTTTGTTAACCTAATGTTGTTTAACCTTCATTTCCATGGAAGAATCATCACTAGATTGGGTAGAGCATATATGCTAGTTTCAATATCACAGGTACTGGTATAATATACATAATCAAAAATACATAATACTGGTATAAAACAATATATATAATTGTGATTGGCAAGAATACCAGTGTGTATATATATATATATTCCAAATAGAAAAAAAAAAAAAAAAAATATTCATCTCTCTCTTTAACCTTTGTGTTAACCTAATGCTGTTTAACTTTCATTATCTGATTCTATTTCCATTGAAGAATCATTATCACTAGATTGATTAGAGCATATAGTTTCAATATCACAGGTACTGGTACTTATTGCAGATTTGGATGTTGACGAAGCCAATGTAGCACCATGTTTTACTTCACTTTCTTGGAATTTTGCATTTTGGGATATAAATACTAGCTTTGCTGCTCTGTCTGTGCTTAATCAGTTTCTTTTGGCTGTATGGATATTACTGTATGTGCTAAATGATCTCGGAGGTAATGAAAGGGCGAAATAGAGGTGTATGAGTTTGTGTATGTATATATGTGAGTATGCGTGCGTATGTATCTGGAATTCTGGATGTATGCATGTGTATGGGGTATATAATAGATATAAATATGTGTATATAAGTATTTATGTATATATTGGTATATATGTATATGGGTGTATGTGTATGTATATATATATATATGGATGGTCTCGGGGGGGAAAATATGTCATCGCGGGTCTAAAGGATAGTTAAGTGGGAGATTCAAATCCGAGGCATGGATGGGAGAGTCCTGGAAAGGTTGGACAATGGGCAGTCAGCTCCCAGCCAGTGTTCTCGCAAGTTTAACGGATCTCAAGATACAAGACTTTCAGTGCAAGAAAGAGACCAGTTTTTTTCTGTAAATAGGCTGAAAAGGACATTCTATACTGGTACCATATGGCCTATTTTATTATTTATTTATCTATTTTTATAATATATATCATTGCAAAAGTATACCTTATAATTAAATTGGCAATATCTATATTAATTATTAAAAAAAACAAAAAAAACAAAAAACAATAAAAAACAAAAAAAACAATAAAAAACAAAAAAACGACAAAAAAAACAAAAAAAACAACATGGACATAAAAAAAACGGTTTTTTTTACATCACTAGACTTCTGCTATATTTTGAACTTGTAAAATAGGTAAGGAAAATTTTTTTCTGCATGATGAACATAACTTTTGGCCTGGCTTCAAATGATTTGGAAATTTTTCTATCAGTGATTGTGAAGCAGGCCGAAGATCAGAAGATTTTAATTTATTGTGGGAATTGAATGGATCACAACAATATTTTGATGACATTTTATCAGCATATAGTCAAAACCTGAACACACAAATTTAACATGATTAAATATACAAATTATGTAGGTACTGTGATGAAAATTATTGTTCTTTTAGAGCAGCAAATACCTTAATATTTGCAAAAATTTTAATACGTACAGTTTAATTATCAAACCATGAATGTAGCTATATTTATACATATATTTATATATGTACATATATATGAACTATCTGTGAAGTTATCTTAAGTAAATAAAATGCTCAAGATTTTCAACATGCACAATTTCAAATGCTTGTGGAAAGCAAACCCATGGAGATCCCACTCCAATTTTTTGCTTGAATATGCTTCATCTAAAGGTCTTTACTTATGCCAATTTTCATGACCTTGAATTTTGAACTCTGACCTGAGGTCAAGGTCAAAGGTGAAATATAAATGCAACTTTTTTTTAATGGAATGTACGCACTCTGTGCATAAAATTATTCTGCAGTCTTTTCTGAGCATTTTGACACCAAAATCATTAAAATCCATCCAATAGACCCTGAGTTATGACCTTTCAAAATCATGAGGTTACGCTGCTGACCCCAAATTTGAGGGGGTCATTACTCCCAAACTATTTGACCCAAGTGGCTAAAATTTGGTCATGCTTCATTACTCATACCCAACTACAACACCAAAAATCATTAAAATCAGTGAGATGACCTGACATAAGGCATGTACACTTGACATGGAATGCCTCATAAAGGTAACTTAAAAACTTTATAAAAAGGTCTAGTGGCTGTTTGACAGGGTTTCTAAATAATGTAATTCAACCAGGCTATTTAAATTTGCAAAGCAAAAATAAGTTGTAAACAATTAAATCTAAGCAATGGTCTTCCAAACAATTTGTGTTACTTATTTTCAATTAAAGTTTTAGTCTAAATCTTATACTCTATATTAGTGATGACCAAAGTGTAGCACAGCAAAACAGTTAAGGTGGCACTTTTTTATTTCTATAATAAAAATATGATAGTAGGCATACATTAATTTTGCTGTGGATCATTACACAACACATCAGTACAATACAACTTTTAATCAAAGTACAGTTCTCTAAATGTTTAGCTACCACCGGCCTGTATGGTAATGTAATATACACCACAGGCCCTTGTTCTGAGCTTAACCTTTTAGATGTCTCCTATTTTCTTATAGACCTGGTGTAGACAGTGAATAAAATAAAGTATATGGTTAGTTTTCTTTTTCTTACTTTAAAATAAACTTTCTGTTCTAGTCGAAATTTGTCCATTGGGTGAACAGATGAAAAAGAAATTTCTCTTGAAACTGCACGACACTGAAGGATATTTCTTGGAACTCTGGCCTCATGTTCTTCATCTGGACTCGTGCTTCAAAGAGAAAATCCCCAATTACAACCACAGAATCATCAGCTAGATATTTTAGAAGACTTTCATTTTACTGTCAACTATAATTTGTGGACTTTGCTCTCTATGAGCGTATCTGTGACCTCTGAATTTAGGACAATCTTTATTTGTTATTACTCTGGTAAAGTTGTTATTTAATTGTAAATTATTTTAATTTTCATTATAACTGTCTCAAATTAGTGCCATTTTACATACAAAAAGTTCTACTTGCTAGGATGGTAAAGAGTAAAGATGGTAAGCCTAAATGAAAATAGTAATATATTATTCTAATTTCTACAATTGATGAAAACACTCATTTAATTGTAAAACTAAGCTCAGATGGCTCACCCATCTTGACAGCTTTGTTTGTAAACAATTATTTAGAGTAATATTCAAATTATCTAATAAAAATAATTATTAAACTATCTTACTTTCATTAAAAATATGCAAGAAATACAGTGTGTGGAGACCTTGCCACTATACCTACACTACCAGTCAAAAGTTTAAGTACACCTACTAATTTCCAATGTTTTGCTGCTTAGCTCATGACAAACTTCAAATGTAAACTTAACAGGTGCTAGAGATAAATTTGCTTACCTGGCTTTTATATTGTATGCTTCAGTGCATCTGCCCTATGCAGTGTGTTGTAACACAGAAGCTTCTTCAAAATAGCCTTCAAAATGTGTTACTTTACATCTAGCATTCAACCTAAAATTAATGCCATTAGCTCTGCACAACGGTCCAAAAACAGTTTAAAAGTCTTTACTGGGGTAGTGTGTTTCTTCAGGAGTATGTTAATACATGTGTTCAGTTATTAACATGCAATGCAAGTCTTTACATATAAAATCCTTGCAGAGATGCTAACTGTGTAATTTAAGGTACAGTGGAGCCCTGCAGTACGTTGTATTCACAGTGCATTATTTCGTATTGCATTGCAGCTCCCATAGAGCATAATGTATTCACACTGCATTATTTCGTATTGCATTGCAGCTCCCATAGAGCATAATGTATTCACACTGCGTTATTTCGTATTGCATTGCAGCTCCCATAGAGCATAATGTATTCACATTGCGTTGAAAATTTGCAGTAAGTTATGCGCTGCGTTATTGTTCCAAACCCATTTTGAACCCATGCGATGCAGCAACCACGCATGGTCAGTTTATTATTGTACGCTGTAGTGGGTGGATGCTCTGTGATTTCATTTAGAAATTATCTATGTAATATAGTTTATATTTTATAAATATAACTATCTATTGTGATAATAATTTACATTGCACCTTAAAACATACTGTGGTGTAATTTTAAATTTAAAAGCAAATAAAGATTATTTTTAATTAAAATAGAGCAGTGCGTCTGATGTTTACAAGTGACGCAGTTATCTCAAAGATTCTAGTGGATGCTTAATTTTATTTAGCTATTATAATTATGTGATATTAATATGCTTTTAATTTACTATTTTGTGCATTATTTATCATTTTTGTGTGTGTTTTAACCATAGAAAACTCTGATTTTTACCCGAAAAGTCGTAGTTCTAATGCTGTGGAATGAATTAGGCTAAATACATGTATTTTAGGGTTCACATTGTGTTATTTTCACATAACATTGGTGTTTCTGGAATGAATTAATAACACAATGCAAGGGACCACAGTATATTTCTGTGTTTCATAAAGCAAAAATGGGTGCCAAAGCTCAGTTAACAGAAAAAAGGCAGTCAATTGTAACTTTGAGAAATGAGGGCCAATCACTTAGGCAAATTGCAAAAAAATTAAAAGTTTCTGTGAATGCGGTTGCTTGTGCCATTAAACAGTACAAAGTGGTCAAAATAAGGACAGAAAAAGGTCAGGGTGACCAAGAACCACAACAGAGTCAGAGAACAAGTATATCCGAGTCACCAGTCTGTGCAACAGACGCCTCACAGCACCTGAAATCAAAGCCCAGCTGAACAACTCCAGAAGTACAACAGTTTCAACATCAACTGTTCAGAGAAGAGTGGCAGGATTAAAAGGATGAACTGCAGGAAAGAAACCAATGCTGAAACTCCAGAACAAAAAGAAAAGGCTAGTCTGGGCTAAAAAACACCAAAAACAGACTGTTGAGCAGTGGAAATTTGTTCTTTGGACTGATGAATCAAAGTTCAAAGTTTTTGGATCTAAACACAGAGTATTTGTGCGGCGCAGAGCAGGTGAAAGAATGACACAGCAGTGTGTTGTGCCAACAGTGAAGCACAGTGGAGAAAGTTTGATGGTCTGGGATGTTTTGCAGGGGAGCAAGTTGGAGATCTCCACAAAGTCACTGGAATACTGAACGAATGTGGCTATCACAGCATTATACAGCGCCATGCCATCCCATCTGGACTGCAACTAGTTGGCCAACAGTTCATAATGCAGCAAGACAACGATCCTAAACACACTTCTAAACTGTGTCAAAATTACCTGAAGCAGAAAGGACAGCAATGTCAGCTCACAGTTATGGAATGGCCACCACAGTCCCCGGATCTGAACCCTATCAAGCTAGTGTGGGATAAACTGGATGGATGAAAGCCAAGCAGCCATCCAGTGCTCAGAAGCTCTGGGAACTCTTACAAGAGTGTTGGCAGCAGCTTTCATCAGACTATCTTCTTTCTCTTGTTCAGTGCATGCCTCAAATTTGTTCTGCTGTAATTGCTGCTAGAGGAGGCTATTTTGATGAATCTAAAATTTAGACTTTGCTTTTGGTAAATTGTCCTGATTTGTTGTTATTTAAGTTCCCATGTTTGTATGTCCTGATTTGTTGTTATTTAAGTTCCCATGTTTGTACTTATGAATTTGTGTCATGATAACTTAGTTAATAAATAAAAAACTTTTAAACAAAATTTGAAATTTATGAATATTTCATGGTGTACTTAAACTTTTGACTGGTAGTATATATAACTGATATGTCTGTCACATTATTGTTTAAATTCTTGTAAGCAATGTATATACTTGTATATTGTCAGACCTATACAGATTGACTGATCTCTCAAATGTTAAGGTATCAAAAACTTTCAAAAGTTCACTCAACTTACACTAACAAAGATTTATCTGAGGAAAATTTGCTTCTATTGCTCAAACTTTGATACTTACAAATCATCATTAATCTGCCAGAGAACTTTTCCAGTATCTGCATCTCTCAAGTTCATCCAATTTCTGATATAGTTAATAAGGAATTAAAGTTTTGAATATGATAGTGTGAAAATTTAATAACTACTTATTACAAGCTATATCTAATGTCATAGCACCTACTCAGGATAATTTGTATGGTATCTATGAGAAATATAACGTGCTTATTAACAGCTGAGGCCTATTACCTAACTTAATAGCCTAATTTGTTTTGTAATACAAGTCTTTGGACTTTAATATAGTTACTATATTCTTACTTTTCACCATGATGAAGGTAGTGAAGTATAAATTTGTGTCAGCAGATTTTGGAAATGATGGATTCATTTCTAAGAATCAGTAGACTAACTGAATAAAACATTAAAAAGTCACGCATGAAGTCAGTTCTAAATAAAGGTAACCATCATGCAGCAGCCTCAAATTTCAGAAATAAAATATTCTGCAATCAACAACAGAAAAACTAGTATGAAAAGGAGTCTCCCTTGAATCAGGTGAGTATGAATGTAACAGAAGTGCTCTTGTTATTTTAACCATTTCACAAAGTACTAATCTTTGTTTCAGGTAATAGATAAAATTTCCATACACAGTACTGTTGGGATTATCATAGCTCAGGGTTGGTAAAAAAACCAAAAACCATTTTTTTTTTATAAAAACCAAAAACAACATGGTCTTTTGGTTTTTAATATACAGCCTGTAGGCTTTATATATATATATATATATATATATATATATATATATATATATATATATATATAAATTGAGGAAATTGAAAACTTTTATTATTTCTCATAATTTAATTGCTGACAATTAGAAAAAAGAAAGAAATCAATAGTTTAACCATAAACTAAATAAAATAAACATTTAACTTGACCTTGTACATATAGCTAAACAAATATTAAAAAAATAAAAATCCTTCAATGTATGGTACAGTAGCCCTGTTCAAAAATCAACTTTTTCTTATTTTCATAGGTTTCTGTACTTTTTCCCATGCTTTTTGACCTGAAAAGGCCGAAAATCACAACCATTTTGACCTAGGTTGTTGGGAAGCATTGCCGCATGGAGCTTTAATTTTTCTGCCTTGAAATCGGCCAAAAGCACCAGTTCCGGGGTCCCTTGAATCATGTTTTGCACTATAACTTTTTATCTAAACAAGATAGAGCAACAAAATAGGCACCAAATTAAAGTGTTTTTAATCCTCTTTCTAACTTATACAATTATGATAGTCTTGGAACAAGAAATGGCACATTGGTACATACAAAGATTTCAGAAATATCACAAAATTCATTTTCTCACACTCAAGGCAGACAAGGCGCCTTATTCATGACACAAATTTGAGATTAACATTTTGTCACAAGTCTAATCGATGAAGAAGTGAAAGCATTACATGATGATTAATTTCATAATAACATTTACACAGTCAGTTGTTGAGAGTTTGTTTCTTGAAGCTGTCAAAGCGGCGTCTGTTGAACTCCACAGCTTGAAGGAGATAGTCCCTTTGCTTGGCATCTGTTGTTATGACATTTGCAAAGTCGCTCATCATCTTGACACCACGTTCAGCAATGTCATTCACCACTTTCAGATTCTTAACATAGTCCAACGCTTTTCTGTAGTCCTCATTCTGTGGCCAAGACGTGACAAGTTCCAGAAGCCACTCGGATCCAATGTTCAGTGTGTCCAGCAGGAAATGTGATTCTGGGCCAATGAGATCAACCAGGGTGGTCTTAGCTGTGACTCTCTGGAATAGAGGCTTTCCTGTTCTGAAGCTGTCTGGCTTCTCAGTGGCATGTAACTGGGCAGCAATGTCGTGCTTCAATGTGTCACTCAACCTACTGCTGAACAGGGCAAATGGCAGACTTCCTGCGTCAGGTACCATTTGTGGTTTTCCATCTTATTAAGTACTGCATCAGCAAGCTCTGGGTCAGTTTTCTTGTACTTCAACATGTCCTGGATTAGACTTAGATCATTCACGGGAGCATCTGCAGCAGACATTGACATCATCCATACAGGAGTGTAGAACAGCGCAAGGAAGGTGTTGAGTCTTTCCAGCTTTGATACAGTGTCTTCGTCGTACTCAAGTTGATCTGCAAACATCAGCATTTTCATGGAGTACAGGTTTCTGGCCATCCATCTGGCCTGATGAATGGCGCCTGGTCGACTCCAGTGAATACCTCGAGGAGGCGTTCCTCCAAGAACAATGACTGTCAGTTCAGCCATTTCCCTGTAGTCGGCTCTTGGAAGCCTTTCTGCTGTTAGAATGTCTTGGAGTATTTCTTCACTGTTCTTCTTCTTTTCCTTCAGCCATTTGCTGTTGATAGCCAGCATCTTTGGGTTTTCCTTGGACAAGTCCGTCCAAACATCCTTCAGATGCTCAAACCAGGGAATATCTGGCCCCTTCACCTTCCCAAACAGCTTCTCCCAAACTGCTCCTACTAGGATTTCCAGGATGTGATGTCGAGAGGCCAGATAAAACACCTTTTTGTTCAGCATTTTCTCTAGCAGTTTGGCAGCTCCTCTGTGAACTCTACTGTTACTGGATGTAGTGTCAAAAACAAGGGCAGTAACATTATCCGTAAGTTCCCATGTCTCCAGTAAATCCATTGAAGCCTCAGCCTGAGCTGTGCCAGAAGAATTGTCGATGACAGGTACTCCCAATAACTTTCCTTCAGTGTATGAAGGTGGACCAGACACTAGCACAGCTAAAGTCTCTGAGGTACTTCCAGGTTCACTGCCCAAGACATCTTTGAGCAACTTTCCATCCCAGTGTAAGGCAGCGTACTGTGGGGGGTTTTTCATAAAACTTGGACATGTGACTCTGGCTGATATTATACCTGGACAGCATTCTGTTGCGACGTGTTGTTGAGGTTGAGATGACGAAGTTATCCAGATCAGCCCCTCCAGCTTTCAAGGTGGCAGAAACCATGGCAGTAACTTGATTGTCTGATAAACCAAGATGATCAGCTGTATTGCAGATGACATCACATTCCATGACCTTCCTTGGAAACGTCAAAGTCACACTAGTCACAGTGTTTTGATGGCGAGAACATCCAGGACGAGGCTGATGGTAATCCATGTCCTCTGTGTTAGCGTCGTTGTCAGTTGAGTCACCCCAGGTAATGTCATCCACATGAACAACTGCCTCTTGTTCTGCTGCAGCTGTAAAATAGTACAACATGTTAAGACAGTAATTGTTAAGTACATGCTAAATATCGCAATGGAGTAAAACTTAAAACTTTTTGTAACGTTCAAAGTAATTAGTTTTACCTTGTTCTTGTCTATGCTGCAGTCTTTCATTCCTCGCTGCTGGCTGCAGGGATCTTGTCTCAAAAATCTTATCATGACCAGACATATGACCTTTCCTCTCAGTCTTTTGGTCTTCGTAGAACCTGATATCCTCATCTTTCTTCTCTCTGGATAACAGTCTGTTGTTCTGTATTTCCTGGATTGCATCTGGAGCTCCTATATCGAACAGGCTGTCTAATTCCAGCACAAATGCTCCTCTTTTTCCTCCAGGGTTACTTGCTCTTCCTTTGCTTTTCACCAGAGCACGATGTTTCTCATGTAGTTTCATGAAGAGCTTCATTGCGTTGTACTTGGTCATTGTCTTGATCCCAGCCATCTGCCAGAATGGGATGATAGATTCAACTGTTTCATATGCAAGGTCTTGAACCATGGGCCTCCCTGCATTTTCCAGTAAATTCTGAAGATTAAGGAAATACTGGAACGCCTGTCTGTTGGTGGGAAGCTGGGAACCACTGATAAAAGCTGAAGGGTATCCAACCAGGAAAGTTTCAGTGAGAGATCTGGTAGATGGCCCAGTTGACACCTGCCTGTGGACAGTACGTGGAGGTTCTGAGATATCAACTGTGCGCCCACGGAGCTCCCTCAGCTCCTTGCTTAATGCCATTGTGAAGTTGTAACTTGTAGATGGTTTTCTAGATTCTGATTGAGTTTCTGTTGTTTCCTGAAAAATGATAGATAATTATTATTATTATTATTTTTATTTATTTATTTATTTATTATTATTTTATTAATTTTATGCTCTTTCATTTGATACCTAATTTGTTGCTCTATCTTGTTTAGATCAAAAGTTAAAGTGCAAAACATAATTCAAGGGACCCCGGAATTGGCGCTTTGGCCGATTTCAAGGCAGAAAATTTAAAGCTCCATGCGGCAATGCTTCCCAACATCCTAGGTCAAAATAGTTGTGATTTTCGGCTTTTTCAGGTCAAAAAGCATGGGAAAATGTACAGAAACCTATGAAAATAAGAAAAAGTTGATTTTTGAACAGGCCTAATGGTACAGTACTGAATAGAAAAATAAACAAAATATATTGTTCTTTGGCCTTTAAGTTTATAGATATAGCCTCTAAATTTATTTCACATTAGCTATTTGTTAAAACATTTATAAATAAATACAAGTTTAGAAGCTTTATGAACTCCTAATTTATTCCTTAATTTGGACTGTACCAGTCCAAAAGCAGAGAAGATTCTTTCAACTGCAGCATGAGATGACAGTTATGAACACTGATGCATTGTTCTGCACATCTTCAGACAGTTCCCTGATAGATCTCCATCATGCTGTAGTGGGGTCATCTTCACTAACCTGTCTTCTTCTTATTTCAGGATGCAACCCCCATATTGCTGGAGTTAGTCTTGCTTAATGCCTGACTAGCTCAGTAGTTTTGTTTAGATCCAGTTTGAGCTTGATTTTTGATTCATTTTTCAAAGTAAAATTCGTTTCCACTTGTGGAAGTTCTAGCCTGCCAACAAAATTTGTAAGAACAAGAAAATTCAAGAAAAAACAGTGTGCCTTGTGATAATGGACATTGCCTGTGCATAACAGTGTGCAGGTTAAGGTATTTCTAGGACTACTCGCTTCAGGTTTTGCTTCTCCATGGCTTAACTATAATAGATAGGTGTGATTGGATTGACCTCCAGTCTAGTTTAAGGATGTTAGGTCCAGTGAGGTCGATTGTGTTGTCTAATTGTACCATTCTAGCATAGGTTAAGATTTTATCTTTTTCTAGAAATTCCATTTTTGTTGTCCAGTATTTTTTTGTCATTGTAATTGTACGCACCATTGTATAATATACCCTTTCAGGGTTTTTGGATTTCCGTTTCTTGATCTTAAACCATGTTTAGACTCAAGCTCATAACCCATTCTAGCTCTTGTATGATCTTAAACCATGTTTAGACTCAAGCTCATAACCCATTCTAGCTCTTGTAAATAATTCAAGTTGATTGCTAATAAACCCTTAGAATTCTACCAACTAGTTTTTTTTTCAGCCTTTGTCCTCATAGACTGGGGTCGTTACTTTCAAGGATTTACAATTCAGAGGGTAATATCTGCTTTTCTCATCCAGCCACATCTGGTTTACTTCACGATTAGTCTGTTAAAATCTTGCTTGCTTGTGTTGTACGCCATATTCGGTTGAGGTCCTCAAGTATTGTTGGGTGTACATTGCACACACCTTTCCTGAAGCCAGGGCTTTCCAGGTTTTCAAGTGGACCCGACTCAGACACAGGGTTAATCTTTGGAATAGCTAGCGGGTCGAGTCCATTTCTTGGTTCAGCCGTGTGGGAGTCTCGTTTGCCCCTCAGTGACAGTCAGTGGAGGTGAGAAAAACTTCACCGCCCGGGACCTTCTCGTTTCCTGTCATCAAGAAGTAGCCCAGTTACGGTATTCTAGTTAAGTTCATTTGCTCTCCCCGCAACATATTTTTGGTGCCCAGACCCGGGAAATTATGCCGGCTAGTTTACTGAGGCACCCAGCGAGATACCCGAGATGGCTGAGTTTCAAGAATTGCAAGACCAGATCAGTCAGCTTATGGCTCTCATGACCCAGCAGCAGAAGACCATGGAAGAGTCACATCAAGCATGGGAACATAAGCTGAAACAACTCGAGGATGTAAACGCAGAATTAAGGACTCAGTATGACCAATTATCAAGGGAAAATGCTGAATTGAATCTTCAGAATTCATATTGGCAGCAACAGGTGGACCAGCTGATGAGGAAGCAGCAGCAGAAGGATAGGCTGAATCTAGAGAGAGATTCTCATGACTCAATGCCCAAGCTTGAGAGTCTGGATGATGTAGAGAATGTCTCGAACAGGGAAGAAGGTACCAGCAGAGGAACACGAACTTTCAAGAAAGAAAAGACAAAGTTGGCATCTCCTAAACCCATCAAGACACACCGCAATAGATCAACCAGCTCCAGTTCCAGTTCTCCAGATAAGACCTCCAGTCTTCCAGATGCTGAGAGGAAGGTTAAACGTACTAAACGTTCCTCCATTTTCAAGAGTAACAACGGTTCAAGGATGGCACCAGGAGTTTATCCTACCAGTGCTCCAGATCTTGATGAATTTGATGTGTCAAGTGGAAGATCTTTTCCTGAATATCTAGAAGCCTTTGAACGTCATTGCTCAGCCAAGTTTACTTGCGAACGGAGAGACTGGACTGGAACACTTGGAAAACATCTGACAGGAAAACTCAGAGATTTGTATAATGCTTATGGGGGTTGCAGTGTGGCATATGATGAGATGAAGGCTAGATTGTTGGCATGCTACAAGAGAATGAAGAAAACCTTCACAACTGGCAAGGTGTCAGAATTCAAGAACGCGACAATGAAGCCTGGAGAGACACCAGATGTATATGCTGCAAGACTCGAGACTCTGGCTCGCCAGGCCTTCCCAAATAAAGCACTCGAGACAAGCAAGGAGTTGAGGAGGAAGTTCTTGGAGACAGTTCCAGTTGGGCTGTCACAACAACTGACCCGGATCATCAATGAGAACAAGACCTTGCATAACAAGAAGGTGACTTGGTCCAACATTCAGGATTTTGTGGCCATGCATTCAAGTGATGGACCATCCCTTCCAAGGCAAGAAACCATTGAGGTTTTCCTGGTGCAGATCCCTCCAGCTCCAAAGCCTTCCAGAGTGTCATCCAGACACGAGACACCTAACCAGCAATATCGAAACAACCAAGGTCATGAAAAAGGACAATGGAATGGAACTCACGTCTTCAATTCTAGGAATAAAAATGGAAATCAGAAGTCCCAAGGTCAACATCAAGGAAGGGATCATCGAAAATCTCAAGATTGAAATCAGCAGGGAGGACAACATTATTCTCAGGATTGTGAAAGAAACTCCAGTCTGTCAAGATCCCAAGAAGACACAGAGGTCAAGATATGTCAGTGGTGTGCAAGGAAGGGACACCTTCAACAGGACTGCAGAAGATGGAAAGGAGCGTGTTTTATGTGCGGTAGTCTGGATCATATGGTTCGAGATTGCCCTCGCAATCAGCAGCAACAACAATCAAGCTCCAGGACATCACCTTCCTACCACTGTCCTTTGTGTCAAGGACCTCATCCAGGAATGTTCTGCCCTTCTAGAAGACAAGGGCAAGAAAATTTGTTTCAAGGAAACCAAAATAATGAATCTACCCACCACAATCAACAACAGTCGGGAAACTAATCAGTTCCAATGAGATCAGGGGCTCATTGGAAGCTGAAGTCCAGTCTTCAAGAAATGATCTTCATGAACCCGACTATCATCATGAGATCCCAGCCAAAGATGACAGAAAACCTCTCCAGATGAATACCAACCAGAACATGACTGTAGCGTCTGAAGTGGGTGATGATGCCACCCCTGGACATCCAGAATTACCCAGTTCAGAACAGCAGTATCCACAAACCACTGGAAATGAACTGAATCCTCTAGCATCTTCATGGACACCTAAACCAGCACCTCGAACCCAAATACCTAGGTGTAACATTGCAGATGAGACAGTTCATGGTCCAGATATTCCAGGAGGTCATTTTTGAGGTGTCCGGTTTGCCGAACTTGAACCTGCGGAAGTGTTAACAATTGATGTTACCCTTCAAGACACTAATATCCCAGGGTTAATTGACACGGGAGCACAAGTTAGCTTAATTTCCAGTGAACTGGCACAACAACTTGGGATTCCAATAGATACTAGGGATATTTCCACAATTTGAGGTGTAGGTCCAGATGCTTCGAGGGAAACTATGGGTTCAGTCCTACTCGCAGTTTCTTTGCATGGTATTGTAATGTCCCCCTTCAAGTTTCTTATCCTTCCCACTTTGGATTTTAAATATCCCATTTTTCTAGGTTTAGATTTTCTGCGGGCCAACAAATTACAGATTAGTCTAGCACGTAGACGGGTTTCAGGGAAGAACACTGATGGTTCTACGTGGGAAATTTATCTAGGCACGAATGGAGAAGAGTGCAAAAGGATTTGTTACAAGGTTAAGTGTTGGGCTGTAGAAGGTGTGCAGGTGAATGATTGTGGACCTGTGGAAGTAAAAATTCAGTGGGAACATCAAGGAGTAGATGATGATGGTACATGTCCATGTTCGAGAAATTCGGGGAATGGTTCTATGATGGGACAGTTTCAAGCGTGCATCTTGGAGAGAAAGTGGTAGGTGTTCCAGGGATTGTAAATCTAGATTGCCCTTCCATTCTAGTCTACACTACAGGGAAACCTATTGGTAGAATCAAGGCAGGAGACATGATGGGACACATTTACACTCTAGTTGAACTCGATCCTACACCAAATCCAGAAGACACTAATGATACAGTGACACATCAAGTACATTGTGTAGGTATGGAATCAGAGAATGATGATGAATTGGTCTCATCTTTTCCAGAATGGACACCAGAACGTCTAACTTCAGAAATTGACTTACCTGAGCTGGATTCCCATCAGAAATCTCAGGTTTATAACTTGCTTAATTCCAGAAAAGCTGTTCTTAGTCGAGGAGATTCTGATGTGGGGACTGCTCAGATGACTCCACACCGTATTGAGTTATATGATGACACGCCAATATTTCAGCAACCAAGGAGATTTCCAGAACCGATTGCTCAAGTCATCGATGATCAGTGTCAAGAACTTCATCAGCTAGGAATTATCGAGCCTACAACATCTCCTTGGAGTGCTCCAGTGGTACCAATTAGGAAACCAGATGGATCCATACGTTTGTGTGTGGATTACCGTAAACTGAACAAGGTAACCAAGCCTGATAGATTCCCAATGGCAAACTTGACAGACTCTGTCTACAGTCTACATGGTGTCAAGTTCTTTACCACCCTGGATTTAGTCCGGGGTTATTATCAAATGCCGATCGAGGAGGAGAGTCGAGATTATACAGCTTTCTCGACCCCTCATGGACACTGGAGATTCAAGAAACTTAGTTTTGGATTGAAGAACGCGCCTTCAGCCTTCCAGAGAGAAATGCAAGATGTGCTGAAGGGATTTTCAAGGAAGAAGGTTCTAGTGTATATTGATGACATTCTAATTATGGAAAAGTCATTTGAGGCCCATCTCCAGCTAGTTGAAAAAGTCCTCAAGGTTTTAGAAGAACATGGTATCAAGATCAAGCCACCAAAGTGTAGATGGTTCCAGTCGACAGTTCCATTTCTAGGTCATATAGTCAGTTCCAGTGGATTGTCAAAATCGCCAGAGTATATGGAAAGGTGAAGAACTTCCCAAGCCCAAGAACATCAAGGAACTTCGAGAATTTCTGGGCTTGTGAATTTCCAAAGGAAGTTCTTGCCACAGTGTTCAGCAGTTGCTAAACCCTTATCAGAACTTACAGGAAGATCAAGGAATTCAGTTATCCAGTGGACACCAGAGATGGAAGAATCCTTCGAGACGCTCAAGGCAGAGATGCAAAATGAGGTGAACTGGCTTTTCCTGATTATCGAAACAGCAGAGAAATTGAACTTGTGGGTGGATGCATCAGCCATTGGTGCAGGTGCTGTCTTACTCAAGTTCAGGATGGTCAAGTTCGAATCATTGCTCACGCATCAATGACATTTTCTAGTCCTCAGAAGAAATATTCGGTTACAGAGCGTGAACTAGCAGCGATGCGCTGGGGAGTCAAGACCTTCAGAGCCTTCCTGTACGGAATACCATTCATTCTGAACACGGACCATCAAGCATTGTTCTATCTCCATAATATGAGATTAGTCAATGACAGGCTTGCTCGAACAGTTGAAGATCTTGCTGAGTTTGATTTTGAGCTTCGTTATGTTCCAGGCAAAGACAATCAAGCTGCAGATGCGTTATCCAGACACTTCCAGGTTGAGCATGAAGAGGGCACCACAGCAATTTCAGCAGAACTCCCCAAGGGCTTACTTGTAAGATTTAAGCCGGAGGGGGGAGGTGATTCCTTGATCGAGTGTTTGTGGTATGTCTTGTTCATGACTTAGATCGTGAAGTTCCAGAGAGTCCAGTATTTCTTCGAAAGCAGTTGGTGGAAGCTGCTAAGTCATCCTACAAAGTACGGAATCAAGTTGAATAGCAAGCAGAAGCAACATCTTCGACTTATGACAATTCCAGGGCAGCCAGCATCACCAGAGATCTTGAAAGTTTTCTGTGAGATGTATCAAGTGGATGTTGTATTGCACTTTTTGAAAACCCTCTAATTTACCACCCTGAAGTCAAGAATCAGCGTGTAACAGAACCCTCAGAACTTCTTGATAGGGTGCATGTCCAGTGTCTAGGTGGTGTTCATTTCAATTTATTGAGTGAATCCAATAAATATGTTCAGTCTTGTCCCGTCTTCTTGACTTGTTTAAATTCTTTGTATGAGAGAGACTTGGATTCAGAACCAATAGGGGCAGGTTGCTCAGTTTGGAGATCGAGAATGGTCCAGTAGAATGTGAAGTCAATTTTCCCACCCTTGAGGTGGATATTGCTTGTCCACATTCAGGTGCCTTTAGAGCAGTTGTCCCACTTACTTGTCAAGACGAAACCTACTGTGCTTATTGGATTCTGGAGCTGAGATCTCCCTCATATCTCGAGTAGCCTGGCGTGAAATTTTAGGAAATTTGAGGGATTATTCACAAGATATTCTGGTTAACATTCAAGGTGTGGCTGAAAAGCAAGTGGTAGTTTATAACTATGTACAACTTACTGTGTCACTTGGCTCTAGAGTAACTATTAATGATCACCCATTTGCTCTTGTTGAAGATCAAGCTATTCCTTGTTGTTTTCTCCTGGGTGCGAATTTCTTGTCTGCCGCCGGGATTGACCTGGATTTGTCCACTGACAGGTCATGAAGGAGGGTGAGATTCTCGCTACTTTTCTGGCAGAGTTGGAGGAACCCTCCAGTCATCAAGAACCGCTGGTAGTTGGAAATTTGCGTCCATGTTCATTTCTAGATGAAGTTAACCTTGAGGTTCTTCAAAAAAGTGATCGTGTGTTGAGACAACTTAAGTCCTATCTAGATAAGGGTTGTTTTGGGTATTGTCCTAAAGCTCTAGTGAGATATCGCGTTATCTTAAAGATATCTACTTTGAGAATGGTCTTCTAGTTAAGTACGAGAACCAGAAATTTCCCCAAGTTCTAGTACCTTTTAATTTCCTGATTGAGCTGGCCATTACTATCCATCTAGAATGGCACACATAGGCCGAAACAAGGTCTTAGATGTTTTGTCTGGGGAAGTGTTTCATCCTCAGTTATATCAAGTTGTGCAAGAGGTGGTCACATCTTGTTCCCAGTGCCAGCTCAATAAGGTTTCCAGCCAGATCAGGGCTCCACCTACCCTGAAGATCGTGACCCAGGCACCATTTGAGTTGGTGGCTGTGGATCTAGTATTGTTCCCCAGAACACCTCGGGGAATCTAGGATGTTTGATGGTGGTGGACCACTACTCCAAGTGGGTAGTGGCTGTTCCATTTCCCAAAGACTTCCAGTACCATTGCCCGTCTTTTCGAGTTTCGAGTGTTGCCCACTCTTTTGCGGCCTTGTCGGTTGTTAACTGATAATGGTCCAGAATTTAGGGTCAGGAGTTCGAGCAGATGTTATCTCGATACGGGATCACTCACGTTTTCACGACCCCAAACCATCCAGAGAGCAATGGTGCAGTCGAGAGGGTCAACCGTACCATTGGTGAGCTTCTACGGAATCTTGTTCAAGATTCTAGCTCGTGGGATTTGAATCTCCCAAAGGCCATTATGACCTACAATGGTACGATTCATTCTGAGTTGACTATGTCTCCAGCCCAGTTCTTGTTATCATCCGCTCATCCAGATCCTATTCCAGTTTCTATTCCCACTCCAGTTCAAGAACAGTGGTATCCAGGACATCCTGGTTTTTGTCCCTTTACCAAGGGGCAACTTGTCATTCGAAAGGTTGTTCCAAAAGGTAATCTAGTTTCTAACAAGTTTCTGCCCAAGTACTGTGGGCCGTTTCAAGTTGATCGAGCAGCAGAGAATGGTGTGACCTATGTCATTTCACCAGCTTATCCAGATCTGCAGCCACACTTATCCATGAGTCGAGTTCATCATTCTCAGTTGAGGAGCTGGAAGGAGGCTCCCAATTTCTTGAAGAATCATCCTAGTTATTCCAGGTTAGTTCAGGTTCCCTGGGCTAGCATAGGAGGAGGAGGATGAGAGTTTTCTAGGGTTTGAAACCCCAATGTTCCAGTTTGTTCCCCAGGCTTTTCTTGTTTGTGGGACAGTTCGTCAGAAGATGAGACTGATCTCTTTGATTCTAGTAGTGATTCGAGCGAGTTTCTAGGATTTCCAGATCAGAATAGGGTTAATCTAGACCATGGCTTGCTGATCTGAGTGAAAGTTCAAGTTCTTCAGATTCTCTGAATGCTCTTCAAGTTCTTTTGAACTTGACTTTTCTGGATTCCCGGATGAGGTGCCATCCAAAGTGAATCCTCCAGGTATCCTGTCTAGTCACCCAAACCTCTGTCTAGGCCTCATTCTCAACACAAAATGTCACTTTGGAAAGGGTCAAGACTACCTTGGTAGTGATTCTGAGAAGGAAGCTTGTTCCCCAGTGGAGGAAATCAAGGATCTGTCTCCTATTCCTCATAGTGCTCCTTCAAGTGCTGTCGTTAAGGTGTGATGATCCTGAGGAACTTCCTGGGAGTCTAGATCCAGAAGGTGGTGGTTCAATAGATCCAAGACAGAGTTTCCATGTCCCAAATGAACCTTAACCCAATAGTGATTCTCCAGAACTTTCTTCCTTGGTGGAAGCTCTGGAGAACACTTTAGAAATGTGCAGGATGATGAGGAGCAGATTTACCAGCTGTTAGACCAGCAATTAGTTTCTCAAGAGTGGCAATTTAGCCCGGTAACTGGTTCAAGGACTCCCAATAGATTAAGTTATCCCAGTCAAATATCTGTTCAGAAGCTAGGGCTTTATTACAAGCTAACAGTAAACTAGCTCATGAACTCCAGTCTGTTGGGAGGGGGTTGGGAGTAATTCGAGAGTTGGCTGGTGATTCTCCTCCATGAACTCATTCCAGAAGTCCTGTAATGGAGTACCATTAGTACCCTCTAGGCCTCTGGAATATGTTCATGATTAATTTAATTAACAAAAGTGATTTTTAGACCTGTCTAATTATGTATATATGATTATTATGTATTGTATTTAAGTTGATGGTACTATGATTATATTTTTGATGTTAAAATAAGTATTTCTAGGTTTAATGTAATGGTGTATCTAGTTTTTGTAACGGCTTTACGGAGCCTTGGTTAAGATATATATAAAATAGGTATATCTTGCTGTACCGTAATGTATAGGTAGGGCCTAGCTAGTAAAGCCATGGAGGAAGCTAGTGTAAATTTCTAGAACAAAGTGACTGCACATAGTGATACTGAATACCATACCTTGAGCTTGGTTAAGTGCGGTAATTTTTGGTTTGCTGCCTCTGCCTGACTCATGCACATGCCCTCACTTGTCACCCACTTTGTACTTGCTTTGATTGTCATGCATACAGCTTCCAGTGCATGTCCCTGTCCTTACCTGCCTCCAGTCACCCCCAATCACCCCAATCACGCTTTCCTACTTCATGGGAGGTGTTTTCAGGGAGGAGCCATTATTGGCTCTTCCACTCTTCAAGAATCAGCTTGAGGGGGGTCTTCCAGGCCTTGCTCCAGTTGCACCACCATTCTTGTCTACAGGAGGGGGTTCTGGAGGACTGCTCATCAAGAGGGGCATGGCCAGCCCACGCAGTTACCTCTAGCCTGGAGCAAGCGGACCCCACCTTTGGTAGGGATGTCTACCAATCAGGAGGTATGGATGGGTGGACCAGGGCCAGGTACATTGATAGTGATGGGCTAGTGAGGATATTAATCAAGGACAATAGTCATGCAGGTGGCTTCAGTTTCAAGCAAGGAGGATTGTGATTAGCCTCTTAAGGAAAGGACCATATAAAGGAGTGCTAAAACTGAATGTATCCAGTACTAATTGTGTAAATTTAGATTGTAAATAGGTAGGGTTTTGAAGGTGATAGTACCTTCTTATTATTGATTCATGTATGTATATATAATTGTCTAGTGTTTAGTAGCCATGGAGAAAGGAAAACTTGGAGCTTGGTGTCAGGATGGGGAGGTGGCAATTCCTTGAAAGACTGGATGTGGAGAGGGCTTCGCTGCACTCACTTTTTGAGTGGTGGTACCCACCGCTCGGAGGGGGGAGTGTAGTGGGGTCATCTTCACTAACCTCTTTCTTCTTCTTTTTCAGGATGCAACCCCCATATTGCTGGAGTTAGTCTTGCTTAATGCCTGACTAGCTCAGTAGTTTTGTTTAGATCCAGTTTGAGCTTGATTTTTTATTCATTTTTCAAAGTAAAATTCGTTTCCGCTTGTGGAAGTTCTAGCCTGCCAACAAATTTGTAAGAACAAGAAATTCAAGAAAAAACAGTGTGCCTTGTGATAATGGACATTGCCTGTGCATAATGGTGTGCAGGTTAAGGTATTTCTAGGACTACTCGCTTCAGGTTTTGCTTCTCCATGGCTTAACTATAATAGATAGGTGTGATTGGATTGACCTCCAGTCTAGTTAAGGATGTTAGGTCCAGTGAGGTCGATTGTGTTGTCTAATTGTACCATTCTAGCATAGGTTAAGATTTTATCTTTTTCTAGAAATTCCATTTTTGTTGTCCAGTATTTTTTTGTCATTGTAATTGTATGCACCATTGTATAATATACCCTTTCAGGGTTTTTGGATTTCCGTTTCTTGATCTTAAACCATGTTTAGACTCAAGCTCATAACCCATTCTAGCTCTTGTATGATCTTAAACCATGTTTAGACTCAAGCTCATAACCCATTCTAGCTCATGTAAATAATTCAAGTTGATTGCTAATAAACCCTTAGAATTCTACCAACTAGTTTTTTTTTCAGCCTTTGTCCTCATAGACTGGGGTCGTTACTTTCAAGGATTTACAATTCAGAGGGTAATATCTGCTTTTCTCATCCAGCCACATTTGGTTTACTTCACGATTAGTCTGTTAAAATCTTGCTTGTTTGTGTTGTACGCCATATTCGGTTGAGGTCCTCAAGTATTGTTGGGTGTACATTGCACACACCTTTCCTGAAGCCAGGGCTTTCCAGGTTTTCAAGTGGACCCGACTCAGACACAGGGTTAATCTTTGGAATAGCTAGCGGGTCGAGTCCATTTCTTGGTTCAGCCGTGTGGGAGTCTCGTTTGCCCTCAGTGACAGTCAGTGGAGGTGAGAAAAACTTCACTGCCCGGGACCTTCTCGTTTCCTGTCATCAAGAAGTAGCCCAGTTACGGTATTCTAGTTAAGTTCATTCACTCTCCCCGCAACAATGCAAGTGGGGTTATGTTTAGATTAATGGAAATACATACATGCATGCATGCACAAAATATAAATGCAAGGTTGCCTGTATTCTTTTATTTCTTCTTCATATACTTTTTTTTTTTTAAATGATTTAAACCAAATGGTTTAAACCAAACAACCCTGCCATAGCTATTGGGTTCCCATGCATCCAACCACTAAAAATATTTTTATTGAGCTCAAATAAAGCTGTTAAGCCTAGTTCATTCTTATATGTACTGCAAGAAAAGTCTAGTCTTTACTCCTTAGTACCAGACTTAATCATCATTATTTTCAATTTTCTTCACAGATTTTATTGAAATATAACAATATTAAATATATTACTAATTTTTCTTCAGAGAAATAATGTACAGTTGTAACTTGGGTGATAACAGAAAATAAATTTAAACATCCCCAGACATGATCTCTATCTGAAATAGAGTTGCCCATATCCATCCCATTTATATGAAAGTTTTTAACCCAAATATTTCTTTGAAGCAATTCCATATTTTCCAGGCATACTGCACAGGTTTTATGAACCAGATTAGTTTCTTCTGAATGACTTGGAACTTGAATGAATCCCTAAACTGAGTTTTTATCTCTGATAACTAGAATTTCAATAAAATCAATATCTTTTCATGCCTGAGTAGAATGACAAGTCCTGTTAACCTGTGGTCCTTGGAGCCCCATGATTTGTAGACCATGGCTTAAGTGAATTGTAAATTAACCTTTCAACACTCGGCCTAGCTGCTGTTGTGTTGTGCAATTTTTCAATAAAACTCTTGTTCCCAAAGTCCTCACCTGCAACGTATCATGTGACAAATTTAATAGGCTATCATCCTTGGAGGCTTAGAAACAAAACTTGCCATATTTTCCATTACTTAGCACAAGAATTTGTTTATCCAAAGTGCATAGACTTACAAATACTGCAAGTGAAAATTTTTTCTATTGTTTGAGACTTACAATTTGGAAATAATTTTTACAAAAATAGAAGCAACATGCGAGAATTTTATAGATTTTGCAGTCTGGGTCTAAGCAGTTTCTGCAAAGGCAAATTCTAGACTGAAGAATCTACTAAAATTTTCCACTACATCAAACAAGGATTTTTTTCTATAATACCCTCATGCCTGACATTCAAGCAAGAATTTGGTAAATATTAAGTTTTGGGAACACCAGTTTTTTTGGACCTCTGATTCGCTGGAAGTTGGTCATATGGGAAATAACAAACCAACCTAGAATTACCACCTAACCTACATGTAAGAGTCACCCTGCTTAGCCTAAAGTATAAAATGGGTGGATCACTGAAATCTGGTGTCCCCAAAACTTAATATTAGCCAAGAGTTTTACCCAAAATTACTTGTCCCTGATGCACTGGATGAAAGTTTTTACTAAAATTAAAATTTTCACTGGATATAAGAATCCCCCCCCCCCCCAAGTGCATTAGCTAGCATGAAACTTAAATAGCTATTATGAGTGGAATTTTCAGTGGGAAAATTTCACAATTTAGCAAGCCTAAGTGAAAAATTTTCCCAAAACAAGAGATACACACCAGAATTTTGCAGATTATGCAGTCTGAGGCTAACCTAAATTGCATAGGGTACTTGTTTCACTAATTCCCACTTCCTATAGGATATTTTGGGAGTCTACTAATTTTTTTGGAATTTGGGTAAATATTAAGATATCACCGGAATTAAAAAAAAAATAACTGGCCATAATCTACATTAGGAATGTACTGATATATTAGTATTGGTGATATCAGTAGATTTTTATCAGTATCAGCCGATATTTCAAAGTATGATTTTTCCAAAATTATGAATAAAAGACTATTTAGAGTAAATAAACAAGTGTAAGTCCCTTCAGAAATAGGTATAAAGCCTAGAAAACCAAAAGCTGTGTTATAGACAATATACACATTTTTAAATACTGGTAGGTCAGGATATAGGCACAGGCTATGTTTGGCTTAATGCTGCAGGTTAATCATAGCCTAGGTCCTAAGAAATGTAGCGCATAAGTTTTACCCAATTTTCTTTTCAAACAGCCAATCAAACAAGTGTAAATCCTTTGAGAAATAGGTATAAAGCCTAGAAAACCAAAAAAACTACCTTGTAGTCATAGCTCACAATATTAACTCAGCTAGTTGGTTAAAAACACATTGTATAACAATTGTCCAATTGTATAACAAACAAACTATGACATCTAATGCAGTGTTGCTATCTTTAATCTACAAAAGCTAAGGCTAACAAAGACCCTAAGATCCACTCAAGGTTAGCCTGAGAGAAAGAAGAAAGTAGGGGTTAAAAGAAGAGAATAAGGGGTTAACTAAGTAGCAATGAAAAGGATTATTGCTTTGTTGCCAAATTTTCAACACAGAAAATAAATCATGAATATGTTACAAGAATATGACAAACTAATAAACCCTAGCTGGATATCGGTATCAGTTATTGGCCGATACTGTTTTTAATTAATCAGTATCAGTTATCAGCTAGAGAGATATTGGTACATCCCTAATCTACATAAAACTTTTTTCAAGAGTACACTGAACCCTCACTGATTCATTACAGTGATCCCCCAACCTGCATGAATTCAGAAATAAGATAAGGACATTTCACTAGCCTTTTTCCCAATCTGCATAAGCTAAGATTCAAAGACAGATCAACACAAATTTTTTAAAATTGTGCTAAATACTAAAAGATGACTTATTAACACTTTTTCAAATATGCAGTGTAATACATACGATACTTACGTGTACAATATATGATATGATATACTTATGTGTACAATATGATACATGTATGATACACATGATACTTATGTACAATACTTTAGCATCTGCAACTGGCAGCAGCATGCCCAGTAGCTCATCTCTTTTACACCCAGCTATTTTATATAAAGTCATCTTTTTCACATTCCTCTGGTTTATTACATTATTTTTATAGTGATGTTTTTGAAATTTGATTTTTTACAAGTTTTTACTGTTTATACTTCATTATATATTACATACTTTACATGCCATATTATCATTATACAGTATTACCATACCCCTCTATACCAGAATAATTGGTGAGTGGCAGTCTGGTATAGAGAATCTTCCAGTATATAACAAATCTGGAAATTATATACAGGGTGTTTCAGGAGGAAAGGTCAATACTTTGGGAGGTGATAGTATCGGTCATTGTGAGAAAAAAGTTCATATGAACATGTGTCTAATTCTAAATGGTTACAGAGATAGATCTGTTTGAATCTGATGCATGCGCAGCTCTTCCTCCCCCCGCAGTGGTCCCATTCAATGGCCACCAAGGTCTCAAGACCTCTCTCCGTTAGAGTATTGTTTGTGGGGGTGGATGAAAAGTCAAGTTTACAAAAGAAAGGTGGATACCAGGCTTGGGTTCAAGTACAAATACTTGTACTTAAGTGCAAAATTAAGTGCAAAATTTTGTGTACTTGTACTTAGCCCATAAGTACTTGAAAAATCAAGTACTTTTCAAGTACATGTTGCATGTAAACAAAATTAAATGTTTATTTAATGTCAACAAAGTAATTATTTTATTGCAATTGTATTTTCATTGTTGATAAATTTTTCTATTATTATAAATTGTTATTTATTAAAATTGGCAGATGTCGGCTTAGACAAGAATTTTGAATGTGTAATGTTTGTAAAATGTAATGATAAGTCCTACACTTAATTATCAAAGTATGTCCCATGTCAGTTACACTAATTTGCAGCCTGCTATTGCAAACCAAACTGCTCAATTGTTTCCTTCCTTTTATTCTGAGTACCGGTACTGTATTGTGTAACTGCTGACCAATGAGAATATTTTCTTTATTTTCAGAATTATTACAGATAGCACGGAATGCACTGAGCAAATAGTTGTGTTTTATTATTTTCATTCAAACTTGGATACCAATATTCAGTTATGGATAAATATTAATCAATAAATTAATCATTACCATTATTAATTCCTTAATTGTTTAATTTCAAATAAACTTACGAGTATGTAGATCTGATTTAAAGATTTTTATTAAACTACCTATAAAAATGTACTTCTAATTGTACTTAAGTACATCATTATGTAATTGGACTTGGACTTAACTATTATGCAAAAACTCTGTACTGGTACTTGTACTTGAATTTTCCCTTAGTACTTGTACTTGTCCACAAGTACTGCCGCCAGTACTTGAACCCATCCCTGGTGGATACACGAGATGAATTGCTCATGCGCAATGCGCATTTTGGATGCTGCTGCCTGCATAAAGAAACATCAAGATCAACTCAGATGAACAACACACTCAATCTTCACACACGAGTTGCAAAGTGCATTGAGGTTGATGGTGGGATTTTCAAAAACGTATTGTAAACTGTAACAAATTTGTCATTTCTGTATCTGATACCATTCAAAATGCCATGTTTAAACATTAAATGTTAGAAACAGTAATTGGTTTCTCTTTCTTGATTACCATTAACAATGCTTTTGTATTTGTAGATTCAAACAGCTCTATCTCCGTAACCATTCAGAATTAGACACATGTTCATATGAACTTTTTTCTCACAATGACTGATACTATCACCTCCCGAAGTATTGACCTTTCCTCCTGAAACACCCTGTATGTATGTATGTATGTATTAGGGTGTGCCCATTGTATATATGACAAAATTTTAAAATTGACTTACAGCTTAGCACACAGTGTGAACTGGTTACATATCGAAACAAAACTTTTCAGGAAAAATCTTGTTCAATTTAATGAATATTAAGTGGGTGCTCAATGACTTCAAAAGCTCAAGTCTAAATCTGTCATTCTCAGTCATTCGCGAACCTTATGTCGGTGCAGATAGGCAATGCTAATTTTTCTCACACACTCACAAACACGCTTACATGTGTGTATACGTATTAGAGGCCTGCGCGGGTTGCCCATGGGTACCCACATTGCGGGTGTGATGTGGGCCCTACTTAAAAATACTTGCAGGTGCAAGACAGGTGCGGGTAAAATATTGCGAGTGCGGGGTGGGTGCGGGTAAAATATTGCGAGTGCGGGGTGGGTGCGGGTAAAATATTGCGAGTGCGGGTGGGTGCGGGTAAAATATTGCGAGTGCGGGGTGGGTGCGGGTAAAATATTGCGAGTGCGGGGTGGGTGCGGGTAAAATATTGCGAGTGCGGGGTGGGTGCGGGTAAAATATTGCGAGTGCGGGGTGGGTGCGGGTAAAATATTGCGAGTGCGGGGTGGGTGCGGGTAAAATATTGCGAGTGCGGGGTGGGTGCGGGTAAATATTGCGAGTGCGGGGTGGGTGCGGGTAAAATATTGCGGGTGCGGGTAAAATATTGCGAGTGCGGGGTGGGTGCGGGTAAAATATTGCGAGTGCGGGGTGGGTGCGGGTAAAATATTGCGAGTGCGGGGTGGGTGCGGGTAAAATATTGCGAGTGCGGGGTGGGTGCGGGTAAAATATTGCGAGTGCGGGGTGGGTGCGGGTAAAATATTGCGAGTGCGGGGTGGTGCGGGTAAAATATTGCGAGTGCGGGGTGGGTGCGGGTAAAATATTGCGAGTGCGGGGTGGGTGCGGTAAAATATTGCGAGTGCGGGGAGGGTGCGGGTAAAATATTGCGAGTGCGGGGAGGGTGCGGGTAAAATATTGCGAGTGCGGGGAGGGTGTGGGTAAAATATTGCGAGTGCGGGGAGGGTGTGGGTAAAATATTGCGAGTGCGGGGAGGGTGTGGGTAAAATATTGCGAGTGCGGGGAGGGTGTGGGTAAAATATTGCGAGTGCGGGGAGGGTGTGGGTAAAATATTGCGAGTGCGGGGAGGGTGTGGGTAAAATATTGCGAGTGCGGGGAGGGTGTGGGTAAAATATTGCGAGTGCGGGGAGGGTGTGGGTAAAATATTGCGAGTGCGGGGAGGGTGTGTGTAAAATATTGCGAGTGCGGGGAGGGTGTGGGTAAAATATTGCGAGTGCGGGGAGGTGTGGGTAAAATATTGCGAGTGCGGGAGGGTGTGGGTAAAATATTGCGAGTGCGGGGAGGGTGTGGGTAAAATATTGCGAGTGCGGGGAGGGTGTGGGTAAAATATTGCGAGTGCGGGGAGGGTGTGGGTAAAATATTGCGAGTGCGGGGTGGGTGTGGGTAAAATATTGCTAGTGCGGGGTGGGTAAAATATTGTGGGGGTGGGTAAAATATTGCGGGGTGGGTAAAATATTGCGGGGGTGGGGTGGGGGGTGAGTTCAAACAAATATATGTATGTACAATAGGGTGGATCGATTTTACATTTTTTTCGATTTCCATATTCTAATAGAGAAAAACTTGCGCATGCATGAGAAAATAGCCTCTGCAAAATCTTAGCTTAATAGGTAATCATCTTCTGCCCCCGGCAGTGATGAAAATCATATTTTAGTAGTCAAAAACGTATTTTTCTTATAATTTTAAAATATTTCAATATGCGTGTGTGTTATTTCATGCCTAAGCAACGATATAAATGCTATGGGAAATATATAAATGCATTATTTAAGACAAAGAGCCGATCTGAAAATATGTATATAAATTACCTATTTTTTCAACATTTGACGTTGTTGCCAGGGGCAAAAGATATTAACGTAGGACAACGCGCTTGGAAAAACGATCATACGAGGTCTTTTTCATCGACTTATAGTTATTAGGAATAATTTTGATGCATATTGAAATATTTATAAGAATACGTTTTTGACTACTAAATATGATTTTCATCGCTCTGCCGGGGGCAGAAGATGATTATCTATTAAGCTAAGATTTTGCAGAGGCTATTTTCTCATGCATGCACAAGTTTTTGTCTCTATTAGAATATGGAAATCGAAAAAAATGTAAAATCGATCCACCCTAATGTACAATGCATGTGAAGACTTACTTCTCAACAGATAAAATCTCTCAACATTATTAATTTTAAACATTGTAATTGTATTGACACTTGATAGTAAACATGTTTGTCGCAATAGTGGAGTTCAAACAATGATTAAAAATACCCTAAAAAGGATATACTTTTTCTGGCATGCAGACATCACATTCATGAGCTTGTTTTGTGCAAAGCATATGAGATACTTTTGAACAATAACTCAAAATCTCCAAACATAGAGATTTTCAAGCATTTCCAGAAATTCTGGCCAAAGGTCATTCAAATGAGTAGCGGCCTATTACCCATGCAGATGTTGGCACAGAAGAAATTATTGCTCTTAAAGATGACATTTATCATGTTCGCAAACGCAACCCTACATGACCAACAGCCTCGGGATGATTATCAAGAGCTTCTGGAGCTCTCAATCATATTTTTGGGTGGGATTCCAATCACAGGTATTTCTTTTAAGTGCCCAGGTCCTGTCCATCGAGCAAGATGAATGTCAAGAGCCATTTACTCTCTCAAATGTGGTTGTTTAGAAATCAATTCGATCTACAGAAGGAAATACTGAATTTGAGATTAAAGGGAAATACAGCTTCAGAAAGGAAATGGATAACTTTTTAAATTTTAATATATTTCTTGTAAAGATATATTTAAAAGCATGGTTCCAAAGCTCTGTGGCCATAAAGGCTCCAGCAAATGATCTGAAGCTCTTTCAAGAGCTGAACTGTCTTAGAAATCAAAATCTATCAATGCTCTTACTACTGTCTTTGGACGCCACCTGTGGTACTTAATGAGGTAAATGTTACTCTTGCATTTTTTGATCCAGAGATATCATTTGATGTCAAAAGGATGATGGCCAAAATGCAAATGAAGTTCCTTGCCATGAAGATTTTGTGGTAGGGTTCAGCCCTTTGATCCTTCTTACAAACTTTACCTGATTTTTCACAATCACAGTATTCGCAGAATTTCTTCATGAAGATCCTGAAAGGTGGTCAGTTTCAGCACATTATAATGCCGCAAAAGAAATAGTTAAAAATTTGAGTTGTAAATGATCTTGCAGGAATGTGATGTGGCTCTCATTACGAGTTCAATGCAACACTAACAACAGATGAAAATCAAAACAGTACCTTTTGCAGGTTGTAAAACACCATAGGAAACAAAACCCCAAAGCCAAGAAATATTACTAAAAAATATATGTTAATAAGTGTTATTCAAAAAATATACTGTGGTTATTTTATGTGTAAAATATATTGTGTGTGTAGTTTTTTATAGGCCTACAAAGAGATTAAAAAAGATAGGCTTAAGTGAATGTTCAGAAGACTCCAAAAGTATATTTCTGTTAATTTTGAAAATAATTAAGCTCAAGTTGAAATAAAGTCTTAAAAGTATGGAATTTATTTAGTTATGGTACAACTTTTTGAAGTGTAACTTTTCAGTGAATTGAGCACCCTGTTAATATTAACTAATTCAATAAAATTTTGTCTATATTAGTTTTTCATTAATTTCCACAAAATAAAGATATGTGTATTAGAAAAAATAGAAAAAATAACGTTTAATTTCAGGCACACACACACACACATATATATATATATATATATATATGAAACAAGGAACTCTTCTAGGAAATTAAATCCACTATAGTCCGAATAAGTAATGGTAAATGACAAATACTATAGTTTTTTCTTTGCTTATTGAGGTTCTAAATGTAGCTGGGCTAGGCTGCTTTAAACCCTAGATCCTGTCCCAAAGCTGGATCCTATGCTTTGCAGATAGCTGGTGAGGGAAGCTATATTTTTGGGACCTCTTTGCGAGTGACCTGTTGCCCGCGTCGGGCTAGCATCATGAAAAAGAAAAACTATAGTATTTGTCATTTACCATTAATTATTCAGACTATAGTGGATTTAATTTTTCCTAGAAGAGTTCCTTGTTCCATGCAGTCTGGTCTGTGTGTATCAAAAAAACCTCAGGGAACCATTCTGAGTTCATTCATATATACCGGGTGTCCGAGAATTATCTGTACAATTTTTGGCTGTTATTAAAAGTCAACCATGAAGTGTAGAAATTCCAGTGTTGTCCCATTTTACAGAGAATCTCATTAAGTTTTTTCTGATACCACGTTTTGACAAGTTTTTTAGAAATGTACAGGGTGACAGGCATTGATGATTTGAAAGCAAGAATCACAGCTGCTATTGAGCGAATTGATGTGGATACGCTGCAGCGTACATGGCAACATTTGGAGTATCGATTGGATGTTTTGCGAATCACTAATGGTGCACATATCGAATGTTTGTAACAACGTTACTTTAATAAAAGAAACTTTTGAAAATACAGATTCTAAATAATCTTGTTTAAGAATTTTACGTGTGTTATCAAGAATTTTATTAAAAGATGAAATTATACAGATAATGTTCGGACACACTGGAATTTGTAAAAAACTTGTCAAAACTTGGTATCAGAAAAAACTTAATGAGATTCTCTGTAAAATGGGACAACACTGGAATTTCTACACTTCATGGTTGACTTTTAATAACAGCCAAAAATTGTACAGATAATTCTCGGACACCCTGTATATATATATACAGTATTCCCTCGAATATCGCTGGGGTTACATTCCAGAACCCCCCGCGATAGGTGAAAATCCGCGAAGTAGAAACGATATGTTTATTACGTTTTACGCCTTTATAAACCCTCCCCGCACTCTTATAAACCTTTCCCACATTCTTATAAACACTTTCTACACTCGGAGTATGAAAGAGACTAACAGTATTTTAAAAAGAAAACATTTGTATATACAGTATTTTTTAATAATTTTACCAACATTAAAATTTCGTATGGGTACTCACCAGCGAAGATACTAAAACTTGAATGATGACGATGACGATGAATTAGCTGTGCAGTACTGAACGATGAAGGTGATGACGATGATGAGATGAATGTACTGCACAGCAAAGAAGAGCATTACATCTCTTCTAAATGAATAACACGTGGAAGCGAACTGAGCAAGGCGAGATGCTGAATGCTTCGGTAGCTGCAGATCGAGATGCGACGAACGCTAAGCCAATCAGCGCCCAGGATACTGAACAGCGTGCTCTGATTGGTCGCGTCTCATCCATCGGCCAATGGTGTGCCGTGTACGGTATCATATAGGCAAAGTAGCTCAAGCAGCACAAGCTTCGCTGGTTTTCCTATCTCGCGGTTCTTTGTCAACTCAATTAGAGTACGTATTTTATTTCGGCTAGAAAAAACCGCGATGCACCGAGTCCGCGAAATGTGAACCGCGATATGGCGAGGGACTACTGTATATATATATATATATATATATATATATATATATATATATATATATATATATATATATATATTGTTATTTATTGTTATTATTATTATTAATTATACAATATAGCTTAAAGGCATTTAAAAGACCCATCCTATTAAATGAAACTGCAAATTTCATCGCAATTTTAATAAATATTGTGTTTAATATGACCATGTCAAGAGAAATCATGCCACAGGATATCCCATCTCTAGTTATGCCACTGAAACAACCTACTTTCTAAACTTGATCTGGGAATAATATTACACAAATTGATGACAATATTGCTGATCATGCTCATTTACTCAGTAAATAATACCACACTGTTATGTTGTAGCATCAAATTGCATTCTAACACAATGGAAGGCATTTACAATAGGAGGGTGGTTAATGCAGAGCTACAAAATGATGTCAAGCAAGTGAGGTTTTATGTTACTGGACATTTTTTAAATATTTTTATCCCCCTAATCCCATTTATATTATATTTATTATTCACAGTTTGGTTATAGTGGGAATTGGTTGTGGGTTCACCTAGTGAATGGTGTACAAAAAGTACTTGTTGATCTTGAACAAGAAATGACTCGTCTCAAAAGAACATTACACCAATCTTCTTTTGAACAACATGCATATTTTTTGGCCCAAACATAATGTTTGATCTTCACTGCTTTGGTTAACAATTGTTTTTTCATAGGCCCCACTTCCAGCAATTGACATCTTACAGTTCCTGGTGATATCTGGATTCCTGCTGCTACTATTTCTTGGTTAAGCATGTCACTAGTTTTCTTGGATCCTGCCTGCTTGCTCAGATTAATTTTATATCATCTCTACACGTTTTTTGTTTCCTTCTGCATTTACCCTTCCTTGGAGATACAGAGCCAGTAGTTTCCTTCTTAATTTTATTGACGCTCTTAAACTCACTTTTACTTCACTAGCAATTTTTCTCTGTGTGAGGCTGTATGTTCATACAAGGTGATTATTTACTCCTTTTTCTCAGTGTAATATCCATAATCAACTGTGAAATACAGAAATATGGAGATCAAACGTCCAATACCAATGACTGACAAGAATACACTGAATTAATAGGCAGAAATTACTGTCAATTCCAATTTCCAAAGATGAGACTATCTTTGAATGATGTCACAATCATATATAGATCAGAATAAGGTTTTGATACATCATGTCTTAGATTGCAGAATACTATTATTTTATAAAACAAATCAATATATTTTGCTAAAAAAAAAAAAAAAAATTTCTGTTACAACCAGAAAAGGCTATTTTGTTTCATGTTCACATTAATTTGTACAATACTGTATATACCTGATATATACTTTAGTATATATACAGTGATCCCCAATCTCCACAAGAGTTCCATTTAAGGGAAAGCTTGTGCAGCATGAAATCGAGCAGGTCAGAACTATCTCCCAATAATATATAAATGGGGTTAGGGGGATAAAAGTTTAAAAAATCATATACAAAGTAAGTTTTACCTGAATAAAAGCTTTTAAGTCCTTGTATAATAATGCATACAAGTAATGCATGTAAATGATATATATATATATATATATACGGTATATATAAGTATAAATAGTAAAAACTCATAAAAAAAAAACACTGAAAACATCACTATAAAAATAATGTAGTAATCCAGAGGAGCATGAGAAAGACTAGGTATAAACTAGCCATTTTACAAGGGACACACTACCAGGCATGTTGCTGCCAGCTGCAATGCTAAAGTATCACGCATATCATATAAATAAGTATCGTACATATGTACTGCACTTATACACTAGTTTATTTCAATATTAAATCAATACTTAAAGTTTCCAAAGCAGCATTATGTTAATTACAATAATTGTTACGTATGTAATACTTCACATTAATATTAGAAGTTATAATTAATACATAATTTACTTCGGGATTTATACATGTGGCAGTGGTGTAATGTATGTTGCATGTGGACACATATAGTATTGTAAATGCATGTGTACTAAGAGCTTTGTTCTGGACTCACAATTGCTTATGAAAAAGTGTAAGTCATTTTTTAGTATTTACAACAATTAAAAAACTAAATGCTGATCTAGCTTTGAATCTTAGCTCATGCAGATTGAAAAAAGGGTAGTGAAATATCCTTGTCCTATTTCTGAATTTACGCAGGTTGAGATAATGTTACAACATATATACTATAGAGTACCCCAGGGTCAATGGGTCCAATTTTTTGTATTTTAATGGTACACAAATTTTTTTAAAAACCTACAGGAAATTTTAATAGATTATTTTTACATTAAGACCTTTAGCTATAAAACTAACCAAACTTTGATTTCTAGTCCTAAAATAAACATACAAAAAAAACAACATGACAATAAAAAAATTGCTAGACATTTGACCCTAGGGATGGGGTCAAATGGGCTGCTGATTAAATTTTAGATAAGAGGTTTTCATCTTGCAGTTTAATCTTTTTAAATAATTTGAATTAAAGTTTGATCATTTTTATTCATTTTAAGTACTTTTATGAGTCACTTTAAAAAAAGTCACCAGATTTTTTGTTTATAAGCACACCAGACAAAAAATTAGTCACCCCTCTCAGAATGTACCTAATAACGTGTGACGGCGCCTCTGGCCTTGATAACCACACGAATCCGGCGAGGCAGAGACTCTATGAGGTTGTGCATGTACTGAACATCGATTTGCTGCCACTCGTTCATCAGCCAGTCCCGAAGTTCCGCCAGAGTCCGTGGGTGTCTCTTCCTGCGCTTCACTTTCTGTTTCCAGCCTGAACAACACCTTCGATGCATTCAGGATTAATGGCTTCATTGGACCTGCGATGTAGTCGTCGCCTCCTATCATTGGAGAACAAACAAAAACGGGACTCATCGGACCAAATTACACGTTTCCAATCTGCCGCAGTCCAGTTTTTGTGCCTCTGAGCCCATTTATAACGTGCCAATTTGTGACTTGCTGTTAACAGCGGCCTCTTCCGTGGTACCCTGCTCCAGATGTCCATCGCATGCAGTTCTCGTCGCAATGTCCGTTCGGAAATTGGTCGCTGGAGAACCTCATTGGTTTTTTGGAGCAATTGTTCTCTGGTTTGAAAACGATTTGCAGTTACTAGACGAGAAACATGGCGGCGGCCCCTATTGTCGAGAATTGTTTTCCGGCCACAGTTACGCCGTCGATTGTCATTTGATTGCGAACTACACCACTCTTTGTAAACTCGCTGGACAGTACGCGTTGACACACCAACAAATTGGGCTACTTCAGACATTTTGTGTCCGTGGGCTCTGCCAAACACGATGGCTCCTTTTTGCCACTGAGTAACGTCTGCCTCACGACCCATTTTGCAGACTATATCCAACACACACTTTGTTCTTCACCACCTCACGAAACAGATCTGATCCTGTGTGCTACGTCACCACTACTTGTCACTTACCAATGCTACATCAGCGCCCTCTGTGTGACCTTGAACTTCCTACTATCGGTGCTATTAGGGGTGACTAATTTTTTGTCCGGTGTGCTTATTTTCCTTAATTAAGTTTAACATACAAATTTACGAAATTTGACCCAAAATGTGTCATATGTTGGCTTCATATAAATCAGAAACAAAAATTAAGAAAAAAAGAGGAAAAAAAATTTAAAAATGTAAAATTTGGGAGTTTTGGGGTATTAGACCCCATCTTACAAAATGCAATTTTTGAATAGGAAGGAATTAACTAAGGATTACATTATAGTACCTACTTACACCTTAGTGCATGTTCTATTTATATGTGCAAGGAGAAGTTTATAGCTCTTCTCATTTTTTTGCTCAGACCAAGTTTTATATGACAAAAATTTTGTCACTCGATACTTTTTTCAGAAAATTAAAAAAAAAGGGAATTTGTACATGACTTGGGCAAAAGACATATTTTCCTCAAATATAGGCTTTGAGTAGGCCTACTCATAGCAGCAAACAGATTTTAAAAATATCAATAATTAATAGTTATGTATGCAAAAATAAAATACAGGGTGTCCCAAAAGTCTCCATACATAAGGAAAATTAGCACTTTTTAGCAAAATGTAACTTTATTTACAAAACATTCTCTACATGATTGCCATTTCTTTGTAAACACACACGGATGTGTCTCTCCCACTCATGGTGAACTCGTGTTAACACATTTGGTGTTATGGACGTAATTGCACTTTGAATGCGTTCCTTTAGGCGATCCATGTTCTGTATCTTTTCCTGGTACATTATGTCCATAACACCAAATGTGTTAACACGAGTTTACCATGAGTGGGAGACACACATCTGTGTGTGTTTACAAAGAAATGGCAATCATGTAGAGAATGTTTTGTAAATAAAGTTACATTCTGCTAAAAAGTGCTAATTTTCCCTATGTATGGAGACTTTTGGGACATCCTGTAGATCCATTTGACCCCAGGGCACCCTACTATACATGCTATATTTACACTAGTTTATACATACAATTTCCTTCTTTTGTCAAACATCAAAAGGTGTGCACAGTAAAAATCATGAAATCTATCAAATTACAAGGTGAAATGTGGGCAAAAATATATTCTATGGTGAATTTGATATTTTGCAGTAATTCAATATTTCGTGCTAATTCAATTCAAACAAAAACAAACAAACAAACACTTTATTTCAGACTCAACAGGTACAAACATTATACAAGAAGTCTATAGAAGATTAAGAGATAGTTGTCTGGAGCACTGACTAAGTAGGCCAGTGAATCACTGTGCATAATGAACATACAATTGCCTACACCAATGTTTCCAGATTTGAGATTTATAAAATATATCAGAGACCAGTCCACTAACCATGGCTTCTATTATCTTATTGACTGACTCACCAATGCTAGTGATAAATCTAAATACAAAATTGTGCATGACACTGGCAGAGTTAGGCACTTTATTGACTGCAAACAGCATACTAGCACTAGAAAGAGCACCATTTACAAATCTAGGATATTTTAATGAACTCCTAAAAATATTATTATATGCAACATATAATTTCCTCAAATTATACACCCTGTAGTTCCACCACAAATGAGCTGTATACCTACATTGGAGTACAAAAATTTTGAACAAAATCAACTTAACATCTAATGAACACGCATGAAATTTTCTAATCATTTGAAGTATTTCCCTAAGCATATAATTGTCTACATTGCCTTAGAATATCACAGTCATCTGCATGACTCCAGATTTGAAAAAATTTACTGGAGCACAGCTCTGAATTTACTTTTTTTCCCCTTACACCACTAGATAGGTTAATGATAGTAAACTCTTGAATTGACGACATACCAATTACAAATTGTTTTAGCTAAACATAATACAATAATGTACAGTTTATAACTCACCTTAAGTTTATTTATTCATTGCAGCAGCAACAGTGGACGATGTTAGACCTTGCATGTAGGCATTTGTTGTGAATTTACCGCCATGTATGCTTGGCCACTGATCAATGGCTTTCTGTGTGATCATTACAGCAGATCTAGTGCCTGGAGCTGGACCCTCCTTCACAATTCTGCACAGCTTAGTCAAATGAGATGGCTTAATGGATCCTTTGTGTTCAACAATATAACCAAGAATGGAGAATGTCCCTTCAGCTGGTGCTTCACTCCAGGCAGTTGATCCATCTTTATCAAAATGCTTTAATATCTCTGTGATTCCTTTCCACAGCTGTTCTATATATTCTGTCAGCCAATTTATCACTGAGTCTTTTGTAAAACTACTTTCAGATCTGGTTCTGGATGGTCTAGCAACTTCAGCAACCTGGTAGTAATCAGAACGTTTCTTGATGTATTTGTAAACTTCATTTAGGATGTAATCCTCAGCTGAGCTGTTAGTTCCTTTTGCTGCCCTGTGGTATCGTGCTTAAATTCAGAAACTACATCATTTGCATTTCCTCCATTAGCTAATTTGGAAATTGTTTCCATCACTCTTAACATAACAGTTTTCCCTCCTTCTTTATAAAATATATTTTCTACAAATTCTGCACTAACTGTGGTTTTTTGAGCTACTTGCAACATAATCTTTGTTACATAGGAAATCAATACATAGAACTTGGCACTAATTTCTTTCTCTTGTGGATGATAAAAAAAACACAATTTTCCACAAATCTGTCAAATTGATCAAATTCGTAATTAACCATGCGAGTATCAGATTTGAGTTTTGGTCTCTTAAAACCAATGATATTGTCAAGAACCATATTGGTATAGTCAAGGCCTGATCTCAGATTTGAAGTGTGATTCTGAATAAAGTCTAAAAGCTCACTTAGTTTACAAATTTTCTTCAATGCATCAACGTGGGCTCTGTTCACAAGATGCATTAAGTCCCATCGAAATTTGAAATTTTCTCCAAACAACTTTTTCATTTCGTTTTTAAATGGCTCGTTGTCCTTACAAAAAGCCCCATCTCCAACCATTCCAGATACCTTGGATTTAATTGCTTCTTCAGATAGTTTCAAGTGATTAGGAGACTTCAACACACCAAATATTTCATTGGCCAAATAAACTCATGATTTGCTGCGTACTAAATTTATCCCAGCAAGTTTTACAGTCTTATCTTCTTCACTCATAACTAATACAACTAGCATGCTTAATCCCAAATTGTTCCAATGTCATCTGTTATTGTTACTGAAGTTTGTTCTAAGAACCACTTTACAGTTTGTTCTTTAAGTTGATTATCTAATAGCTCACAAATTGTCTCGCACGCATGTGTGCTATGATTCAAATTTCCAACCTCACAACCTGACCTATGTAATACAGCTAGAAGTACTGGATATAGAGCCCATGCAGTGTTTGTTTTCATTATGTAGTATAAGATGTTGCAACATAAGTCTTCTATGCGTTTAGTAGTGTTCCGAGAAGATGTTTTCATCACTTCATAAACAGCAGCTCTTTGATGATGCTGAAGTTTAATATCACTTGGTACTGAAAATGAATCATCAGCATGCCCTAGATCCTTCTTTTCCACCAATTTGAATGTAGATTTGATCAAATCATTGTTCAGGATTTCTTGTATTGATTTACACTTGCTTAAATGGGCTATGGAAATGTCAAATTTGTTGCTTTTTGCTTTATTAGATTTGGATGCAACACTTGAACTTGAAGGCATATTTTGACTCTTCTCTTTATTAACCACAACAGCTTGGTGAGTTTCTTTTGTTAGGCGCAAAATTGCATTCAATGTCTTCTGGATTTGGGAATTTTCAAATTCCTCTAAAGCAGTTTTGTTAGTCTGATGCGCAGATTCCTCACTTACCTTTTGTTTCTTAGGTGGAGGAGCACTTTCTTCAGTCTGTGAAACATCTAGTGAAAAAGTTTCATTTTCTAGATTAGCAGTTGATGAAGTTGGTTCATTTTTCTGAGGTCTAGCACTAGCACATTTTGTGAACAAACTAAATGACTGCTTTGCCGTATCTCTTTGCTGCACTTCATCCTGGTATTTCTTTACTGCAATATCTAAGCTGTGGGCCCAAACTCTGGGACCTCTTGTATTGTAACAAATATTTTTTTTGGAATTAAAATGTTCCTCCCAGTTTTGCTTCTTTGAATATTTGTTCTTGCATTGACCACAAAAGTAACCCCTTTTAACACCCTCACTTTTCTCTCCAACTTCATCAATATTAGGATCCATTATTGATTATTGACTACCTGAAAAAATACAAAATAAGTAAAAGTTAGTAAATATAGTATGGTAAAAGTGAGTAAAAGTAAGTAAATATAGTACAATGAAAGTAAGTAAAAGTAGGTAAGTTAAAGTAAGTAAAAGTAAGTTTAAACTTAACTAAACTTTTCAATTCTAGAGTCATGGTGGATTACTTAAAACTGCACAAGTAATTATCTGGCCAATTTATCAAACCTGGCCGAGATCAATGGAACATAGTCCAATCCTGATAATTTTATATTAAAAAAATACGTTTTAATAAAATTTTAATTATCAAAACATTGAAGCTTAACAAAAAATAAAAATAATTGTTAAATATGGAATTACCAACTAAACTTAAAATAACTAAATTTGTAATTTAAAAAAATTGGTTTGTACAAGAACGTATACGCAAAAAAATTGCATAACGTCTAGCGGATGAACAAAACCCAAACCCAAATTTACTTTTTCTCATGGTCAAATTTACTGGAGCAATGCTCCCAAGATCCCAGGAATCTGGAGTCATGGTCATCTGAAAGACTACAGTCTGTTAGCATATGGCCAAGATACTTAGTCTGGGTTACCTCTGACAGCACCATACCATTCAATTGAAATTCAGGAAATTTTATATACTTTTAGGCCTTGGTCCTCATAATCATAACATGACTTTTATCAGGATTATATTTTATGTCATTATCCTTCCCATACCCGACACACCTTCAAAAGTGTGCTGAGCCCTTTTACAGATGAAGAAATAAGAACTAGATCAATTGACCCAGAGCCCCAAATGGTAAACATGGTAAAAAATTTTATAGTGGGCACACAAGGGGCCCTTTGACCTGTGGATCATTCTTCAATACTACTACTGTACTAATTTTAAACAACATATGATTATCTCGTCTCAAGAAGTTTTACATGGATCTAGAGCAGGGGTCGGGGAACTGGGGTAAATTACCCCAAATGGGGTAAAAATGAAAATCTCGGGGGTAATGAAGGCTCAATAAACATATAAATAAAATTGCACAAAAATTTATTATTTAATAAGCGAGGCTAATTATCAAAGTTATATTTTTTTCGAACAAATAATTTCAAGTCTAGGGGGTAATATCGTTGTACACAAATATATTTTGGGGTAATACCCAAAAAAGTTCGCCGACCACTGATCTAGAGGATCTTAGTCACTGCTTGTCTGCTACTTATATATACAGTATCTTACAATAGTTTTGCAGACCCAAAGGATCAGGTTGCCTACTTTCTCATATGACTATATGTATATAGCTATGTACATATAACCTGAATAATACAAGCTCTACAATTAAGAGAAAAGGAGTAGGTGGGACTGTATAGAGTATTTGAATGTACAGTGTACACCCATTCAGGGTCTCCCATTTAAAAGGTGTCTATGAGGCAAGTGACCATACTGAGTCTTTCATACATCACATTGCTATGGGGGGCACCACTTGGCAGAGAAATCTCTTTAAATTGGGGGTATAAAGACAGAGAGTATCCCCTTACCCAAGATGCTGCCTCCCTACATCCCATCACTCTGTGTGGGTGATGAGACTTACCCAAATAAAAAATAAACTATATATATATATATATATATATATATGTGAGAAGGGTTCACAAACCTCTTCTCCACACCATTATCATACCAGTTCCAGCAAAACATCATTACCAAATACCTCTTTCAGTCATTAATTTATCTAGTTTATTCTTAAAAGTCTCCAAAGTATGGGAACTCACAACTTCATCTCAGCTATTCTAGAATTTTACTATTTTATTTGAAAAACTATGTTGTACTAACTGTGATTTACACATCTTTGCTGAAAAAGCTTAAGGCTATGGCCTCTTGTCCTATCATTGTGATCCTTTGTAAAAGGAGAGTGGAAGTCTATATTATCTAACTCATTTATTATTTTATAGATTTCTATCATATCACCTCGTAACCTTCTTCGCTTTAGGGAAAACATGTTTAGGTGCTCCAATCTATCTTTGTAACTAAGGTGTCTAAGGCATGGTATCATCCTTGTGGCTCTCTTTTATACTTTTTCTAGTCTGTCTTTGTCTTGCTCTAAATAAGGACTACTGAACTGAATGCAATACTCAAGAAGATGCCTCACGTATGAAGTGAAGAGCCTACTTAGAAGTTTTAATGATTTATATTCTATATGTTTTCGCATTAGGTTCAATCTAGCATTAGCCCTATTTCTAAAATTTCAATACAATGATTTGTAGGTTTAAGATCATGATTCACAATGACACCTAAATCTCTCCTTTTTTTTGTCTTTATTTATCTAGCTTTCATCCATTATACTCAAATTCTGGATTGTTATGACCAACATGCATAACTTTACACTTTTCCACATTAAATTTCATCTCCCATCTATCTGCCCAAGCAACAACTCTATCAATGTCCTTTTGCATTATTGAATTAGCGAGGGTTCAGTGTACTATTTTTTGTGCAAATATGTTATAAGCAAGTTATTATGAAATATAATATCTTGTTGCTATTCATTCATTGCATTTTGGTATGATTTTGTAGGTGATGACACTTCCTTAAGATTTACTCAAGGCAGTTATTCATGTTTTTTTTTAAGTTTTAACGAAAATATCACTACTTAACCTAACCAATCATCAAGGGTGTACAGTTGACCTAACCAGGCAATCAATAATTTTCCCATGTGTTTCAATTAATAAAATTAATCAAAACCTATGAAAAAATTACTGAATGCCTGGTTAGGTCAATTGAATGCCCAGTTAGGTTAACTGTATGCCCTTGATGATTGGTTAGGTTGTCTTGATATTTTTATTAAGGTACCCTACTACTTACCTTTCCAGGTCTCAAATCAAAAATAGTAAATTAACTTCAGCAACATATATTTATATAATCGCTTATGGCATTAGATACTGTACCACAAAGCTATATGTTCTAATATTTTGTTGAATGGATCATTCTTAAACAGTCTCCACATAAATATGTCAAGTGACTTGGTAACTTTGATCTGTGTGCCTGACACATTGTCTTAAATTTCTGTTTACAAAAGTTGCTTAAAATTAATCAAAACCTACATGAAAATTATTGACTGCCCAGTTAGGTCAACTGTATGCTCGTGATGACTGGTTAGGTTAAGTCATGATATTTTTGTTAGTTTAAATGAAAATATCACAAAATATATATTGGGACCCAGAAAGGTTATTTAGTTAGAATATACGTCAAGACCCAGAAAGGCAAGTCATACCTTCATTAAAACTAGCAAAAATATCATGAATAATTGCCTTGAGTGAATCTTAAGGAAATGTCACCACCTGCAAAATCATACCAAAATGCAACAAATGAATAGCAAAAAGATATTATACTCCATAACAACTTGCTTATAATGTAGCTACTATATTTGTCCCAAAAAAGTACTCTTTGAAAAAAGTGTTATATTATTGTGCAGATTACGGACATATAGTTATGTTTTTCAAAATTCAGGTGATGACATCTCCTTAAGATTTACCAGAATCTGTTCCTTACTTTTGCCAAACTTTTCATACTAGCATATATTTAGTGTATTCTTCTAAAATTGGTAGGGGGATCATATACTTACCAAACCTAGAGGTTGTTGTTGCTGTTGTTGTTTAGCCGATCAGCCCACCCTGATCGAACAAGCCGGCAGCACGCAGGTAACCGATCGCCCTCTTCGGAGTGGACCAGAGGTTCAGCGCACTAGTGATGTTGTGTTAGGGCAGTACAGTCTGTCATAATGTGTTCAATTGTTTGTGGTGTGTCCTGGCACAGGTGTCGTCTATGGAGTTGTCTAGTCTGTGTTTATATGTTAGTAAGTTGGGGTGATGTCCACATCGGAATCGTGCTAAGTTAACTTGATCCGATCTGCTCAGGCTGATCTCTGACCTGTTAATGGGTGGCAGCTTCGCACCTAGGACCGCATTCGGACCGAGTCGTGTCAGTGCTTTGTGGGTTAGGTGTGTGGGTGTGTGTGTGTGGGTGGGTGTTTTCTGTACTGTGTGATGTCTGTGGGGCATGGTATGGAATGGAGTATTTGGTTATAATGTCTCTCTGGTGTCACCTTAATGGTGCGAGGTGTCGGTGCGTGATTGTACATGTAGTGGCAAGGGTGTTGTGGGTTAGTTGTCGCTGCTGCCATGAATTGTGTTCCCCTCATGTCTAAATGTTCCCTAACTTTCAGTATTTTTGTTTCTGTGTGCAGGTGTTCTATTGGTGTTGTTTGAGTGCATCCTGTAATGATATGAAGTGCATTGTTTTGTATTGTCTGTAAGGTGTTTATGTGTGTGTTTGAGATAATGGGTGCCCAGCATGGGCTAGCATAGTCCATAACTGAGCGAATATATTGTTTGTATATGAGTGATGTTGTTTCCTGCTGGTGTCCAAAGTTTGTGCCTGTTAGTACCCTAAGCGTGTTAAGTCTTGACGTACATTTGTTTTTAATATCCTGAATGTGGTTTGCAAAAGATAATGATGTGTTGTATGTGACCCCAAGTATTTTGGTCCTGTGAGTGTGTGGAATGTTGATGTTGTTTAGTGTAAGCTGTGGAATTACCTGGTGTTCTTTTGTGTTGCTTGTAAGCAAGGTGATGGTTGATTTTGTGGGTGCTACTTTGAGTCTATTGTGTGTGAGCCAGTTTTGTATACTGTTTATGTATGTTTGTAGGTTATTTGTAGCAGTGTCGATGTTGTTGTGGGTGGATGTTAGAGTGATGTCATCTGCATATGATGATAAGGTAAGCTTGTTATCTATGGGTGTTGGAATGTCATGCATGTATAAGTTGAACGGTGTTGGTGAGAGAACAGAGCCTTGAGGGACCCCGTTCGGAAAAAGCTTGTTTTTGGATGACTTGCCATTAAATGTGACATGTGAGTATCTTTCTGAGAGATAGTTGCTCAGCCACCTTTTGGTGTTATTGTGCATGTTTGTCTTGAGTATTTTGTTTATGAGAGGGAAGCGTGGGCTAGCATCAAATGCTTTACTAATGTCTATTGTTGCTAATAGTGTACGTTGAGCTGGTCGTCTGGAGTTGATGCCATCCATGATGTGCTGCGTGAGGTTAGTGAGTAAATGTCGTGGTTGAGTGGTGAGGTCTGAATCCATGTTGAGTAGGCGATAGTGGAATATGTGGGTTGGTGATTTGTAAGATTAGTCTTTCTGTTACTTTGGAAGGTGTGCATAGTAAAGTAATGGGTCTATAGGAAGCTGGTTCTGTTGGATTTTTGTTTGGTTTGAGTAGTGTAATAATTTTACCTTGTTTCCATATGTCAGGAATAATACAGTGTTGGTAGAGGTAGCATAGCTTACTGTTATCCAGGTGCAGGGATAAATAGAATTAGTAATAAAATTATAGAAAAAGGATCTGGTATTGACCTGACTGTACCAAAGAATATGGTTATACATGTAGGTGGAAATGATATAAAGGGTAAGCACTCCGCAGAAATCATGGTCATATAAACAGCTATTAACGAAGTTAAAGGAACGGAGACCTAACCTTAAAACATCTATCACATGTATAATTCCCAGGATACATGAGAATAATAAGTGGTACTCACAAGCACTATATATAAATAGTAGGCTTAAGACACTATATCAGAGCATGGAAATTACATATATCGAACTATGGAATAAATTTTACAAAAAAAGAGTTCTATAAGAGATGGAATTCACATTAATAGTAAAGGGACTGATTTACTATCAAAGATTGTATCATATAATTGACTAAAAACCAAAGGAATAGGCCAAATTAGTACAAATACCAATACGGTACTCTTGATAACAATAAACTAATAAAAAAATATAATTAAAACTCAAAAGGTCAACAAAGAAAGTAAAAAAGATGCAAAGAACAAGAACCAGACTAAATTACAAGCAAAATATTCCAAGGATTCTTTGTTATTTTTCTATGTAAATGCAAGAAGTATCCGAGATAAAATAAATTAATTCAAGGCATACATACATAGGTATTGAAAATCCTGATGTTATGATTGTCACTGAAATGGACAAAATTCAGTACAATACCAAATAGTCCATTTAGTGAATGATAATACCATTACTTATGAAATTGATGGCTATGAACTTTTTTATTATGAACGTAAATATTCAGAGGGTGGCGGAGTATTTATTTATGCCAAGACAAATCTGAATCCAGTTGAAGTTACCTCTGTTAAAGAAGAAATAGTTGAATCTGTATGGATAGATATTGGGCATAAAAATGCCAGGAAAATCAGGATAGGGGGTGTCTATAGGCCACCTGAGAGATGTTCAGTTGGAGGAATCCCCAAAAGTAGAGAAGAAAATAAGTATGTAGAAAATAAACTTATTGATGAGATAAATAAAGCAATGACAAGCAATATTATTATTGTTGGAGATTTCAATTATAGGCATATAGACTGGGAAATATTACAAACACCAGAAAGTAATGAGAGATTCTTAGACTGTATAATTGAGAACAGTTAGTAAAGGAGCCAACCAGGGCCGATGCCATTCTAGATTTAATTCTAACAAATAATCCAGATACCTTCCAGGATATCTCAGTTTCAGAAACACTAGGTTCAAGTGATCATTGTATCCTTTCGTTTAATATTGTTTGTAATTCAAGACCCAGTGAAAATAAAGTAGAAATCCCAGATTTTAAGAGAGTAAATATGAATGGACTAGTAAATGATCTGTGTCTAATAAATTGGACAGATATTCTACAGCCTGAACAGACAGTAACTAGTATATATGTGTGAAAAATTTAAAAGTATAATAATGAATATACAAAGGAAGCATATCCCACTGTGTAAAATCAGAAATGGAAAAAATAAAAAACAACCTTGAATAAACTGCAATGTAAAAAGAGCAATCAGAGAAAAAACAAAAGTATTTCATAAATTCAAAAGAACTAAAAATGGCACAGACTCTGAAATATATAAAAGTAAAAGAAGCATTTGCAAGAAAGCAATCAAAGATAGCAAATGAGACCTGGAAAAAAGCCTAGCCAAGAATTCAAAAAACAATCCTAAGAAGTTTTTCAGCCACTTCAATTTGAAAAGTAGAGTGAAAAAGAAAATTGGGTAATTATATAGAAAATGGCACAACCCGAAGTATGATGTAAAAAACATTTTATTAGGTCAATTTCGATGTGCTGAAGCCAAATCTGTTAACCATTTGGTGTGCAAATGCTTCAAATTAGAGTACCGTAAATGTTATTTATATTTTACTCTTATTTTGAAGCATTTGCCTAAAAAATGGCTAACAAGCACATGAAAACTAACCTAACCTAACCTAAGAGTAAAATAATCAAATCAACTTACCTTTAACTTAAACATTGGGAGGATACAACTTTGCCGCAGCTTTGAGGAAAAAATGAAGTCTCTGATCACTAGAGACATTATGTAAAAATAAATATCTAGCAAAATATTTAAAATAATGTTCCTTTTTATTCCCTGCTCTCAATACCCAACTTTTTATGTCTTTCCACAAGCGTTCAATATTTTTAGTATGTGCCCCAGATTCTGGATTTACAAAATTCACCGAATGATTTATCGTTAAATGAGTATAATTTAAATTTTTTAAGGAAGAGTACCCTTTCCACTCATCACTAATAATGATTGATCGAGGCAGAATAATTTTTTTAATAAGGGGGATAAGTGTTTCGGCAGAACGATTTTCAACTGGCACAACAAATATTTTTTTAGAATCTCTTTCTATACCGCCAAATGCCCAAACCCCATCAACACGGCGCCCTCTATGGTATTTAGTTTTCCCAAATTTGGATTCGTCTATCTCCACAATAATGTTGTCACCTCCAATAGGTTCTTGGTTATCGTGCCAAAATTCACATACCTCCGCGCACATCAACTTCCAATCAACCACTGAATTTGGGCTAAGCTTGAGTTGAGACTCGCAGTATTGTTGTGAAAAATGTTTCATTAGAAAAACATTTATAAATAATAAATTTTTCCAAGGAGGAATATGTACGCATTCTAACCACGTGTTTTTAAAAATACTTTGATAGAAAGAACATTTGCGTTTTCTTTTATTTTTAGGATTAGTTTTTGCTTGCGGCATTCAAATTGATGTTTATCACGACGTATGTTGCAATTATAACCACACGTTGGGCACGACAACTCAGAAAGCAAAACACCATGTTTTTGGAAAAATAGAATTGCTTCTTCATCATTTTCGTAAAACTTTACAATAGCTTCAATGTATCTAACAGAACACCCTTCACACTCCATTGCTATACCAACATTAAAAGGGCGCATTTTAAAAGGGTTATAAAATTGCTTCTGTTAAGAACTACTTTGACTCGTGGAGCAAAATTATTGGAACCAAAACATAAATGATAGGCAAATGAATGAACTTCAAAAATTTGTAATTTTATTTATAATCTGTAAAAATGTAATTTGCACACCAAATGGTTAACAGATTTGGCTTCAGCACATCGAAATTGACCTAATAAAATGTTTTTTACATCATACTTCGGGTTGCGCCATTTTCTATATATTTTCCGAAAATTGGCCCCCTCCATATAGATGATAAAACTATAGATGATGATCTTGAAATAACTGAAGAACTAAACAAATATTTCTCATCAGTATTCACAAATGAAAATTTAAATAATATTCCTGATCTTATACTACCAGGACAAGATAGAGAAATAAATGAATTAAGGGTAACAAAACTAGATATCCTAAAAGCAATAGATAAATTAAAATGGAAAAATCTCCAGGGCCAGATGAAATGCATCCAATAGTCATAAAAGCTGCCAAAAGAATATAGCATAGGCACTAGAAATTATTTTTAATAAATCATTGATATGTACTGAAATTCCAGAGGATTGGAAGAAAGCAAATGTAGTTCCAATCTTTAAAAAAGGAAATAGAAACTTGGCAAAAAACTACAGACCCATCAGCCTCACCTCCATTATTTGCAAATTACTCAAAAGTATCATTAGAGGTAAAGTTACTGAGTTCCTTGAAGGGTGCAACCTTATAAATGATAGCCAGCATGGCTTTCAAAATGGAAGGTCCTGTCTAACCAACTTGATTGAATTTTATGATGGAGTTCTATTGCATTTGGACAATAAAGAGCCAGTAGATATAGTATACTTAGATTTTGCAAAGGCATTTGATACTGTTCCTCATGCAAGATTGTTGGTGAAAGTTAGAGCCCATGGTATAAGAGGTCATATAGCTGACTGGATAGAAGAATGGCTGAGAAACAGAAAACAGAGAGTTCATCTAAATAGAAATAAGTCTACTCGGAGACCCGTATTGAGCGGAGTCCCACAGGGGTCTGTGCTGGGACCTCTGCTTTTTGTTGTCTAATAAATGATCTAGAGAAAGGCCTATCATGTAAAACCTCAAAATTTGCTGATGATACAAAATTAGGCCATAATGTTAAGTCAGTAGCAGGAGCAATGACAATACAAAAAGATATAGACATTAATAGCCTGGGCACATAAGTGGGAGATGAGATTTAATGATGATAAGTGCAAGGTTATGCATATTGGGCCAAAAAATCTAGAATTTGAATACAATATGAATGGAATTTGGATTAAAAATGATGATAAAGAGAAAGACTTGGGTGTCACTGTGACTAATGAACTTAAACCCTCAAATCACTGTATGGAAATCAGAAATAAAGCAAATGCTAGACTCAATCTCATGCACACACACATTGAATACAAATCACCCAATATTATAAAGCAACTATACATTTCATATGTGAGACCCCTCCTTGAATACTACATTCAATTTAATAGTCCCTATTTGATACAAGATATTGAAAAACTGGAAAAAGTACAGAAATGAGCAACAAGAATGATCCCATCTCTAAGACAATTGACATATAAGGAAAGACTGGTGTATCTAAACATGTTCTCATTAAAAAGGTGGTGGTTAAGAGGTGATATGATAGAGGTGTATAAAATGATAAAAGGGTTGGATAAGATAGATTTTGATTCTTTTTCATTAAAGATCACAATAACCAGACTAGAGGTCACAGTATGAAATTATTTAAGCCAAGATGTTGAACAAACTTAAGAAAACATAGTTTATAAATAGAGTAATTAAGTTTTGGAACAGTCTGACAAAAGTAGTAGTGACTTCACATACACTTGATTCTTTCAAAAGAAGGTTGGATAGTTTGATGTCTGCAAGGGACATCTGGTAATAGTGTTTAAGCCCATTTTTATTGCATGAATGGTATTAGTTTATTTCATATATATTATGTGCATTTAGGCGATAAATCCCACAGCTCAACACAAGTGTTGCGGGATATAGGGAGGCAGCATCTTGGGTTAGGGGATACTCTCTGTCCTTACACACCCCATTTAAAGAGATTCCTCTGCTAAGCGGTGCCTCCCATAGTACTGTGAGGTACTGAAAAACTCATGATCTTCACTTGCCCCACAAACACCTTTAAATAGGAGACCCAAAATGGGTGCACACACATTTCTACATTACTGTACAGTCTTTACAGCCACACCTACACTTTTCTTCCTAATATATATTGTAATGTACCGTATATGGTTATAAATTGTGACTTGGTCCACAATTGATATGGACCATGACTTATTTTTGGTTGGCAAGGTACTGTATTGATGGGTACCATAATGAAATTGACTGGATTCTTTGGAATCTGATATATTTGCATGTCAGTTATAAATAGATATAGAGCGTAACATAGTGTGTGGAGAGTAGCCTATTATGACCCTGATCCTCTGGATCCAGAGATTCTATCTCTAGTTTTAAATTGATAATTAATTAGTTTTGTAAAAATTGGTTGTTGCCAATGTACAGGCAGTTTTTACATAGTGGGGCCACCTCGATGGGCCGAAGTGGCCCCTAGTGTGCCCACTATAAAAATTTCTTGTTCTTAAGCTTGTTAGCTACCTAACCTGGAGTATGTCTAAATTAGTTCCCACTAAACCCTAGGGCTAAGAATAAGACTATAGGTAGCTCAAGACATCAAATAGGGCCGTCCATCCGAACGAAATTTCTGTCCTATAGGCTAGCTATTTAAGGTAGATATACTGTAAATAAAACCTAATGGTATACTGACATAATTACAGGTAGTTTAGGCTGTGAAAGGCCTAAGTTATAATTAAAAAAAAGGATACATTTTAAATCCTAATAAGATATCTTCTGATTTCGACGGCATAGTTGTTTTACTAGGACTAGCCTAGGCCTATGGTTGGGATAGCTAGGTTATCCTACCTTTTAATGAACAAATTTTTTACTTATACAGTAATATAAATGAACGAAATATTAATTGCCCAATATCACCTCCGTGACTAAACAACTACCTAGTCTATTTTTAAAGAAGCAAACTGCAGTGAATCTTGTACAGACGCTGACAAATGATAATAATCAATTAGCCTTTCTATGAAAATTAATAAAACTTGTTCGATGAAACGAATTATATATATCCAACTGGTCTCCAAGGCCACTGAGACTCAGTAGTATATGTATGTGTGTGTGTGTATATATATATATATATATACACACACACACACATACATATACTACTGAGTCTCAGTGGCCTTGGAGACCAGTTGGATATATATAATTCGTTTCATCGAACAAGTTTTATTAATTTTCATAGAAAGGCTAATTGATTATTATCATTTGTCAGCGTCTGTACAAGATTCACTGCAGTCTTTAAAAATAGACTAGGTAGTTGTTTAGTCACGGAGGTGATATTGGGCAATTAATATTTCGTTCATTTATATTACTGTATATATATATATAATATATATATATATATATATATATATATATATATATATGGGAATGAACTCATATATATATATATATGAAAAATTATTTCACGAAAGTGACACGTGAAAAGTATTTATGATGAATAAAACCACGAAGGAAAAAGAAACACAAAGGGTGCTCAAGCGCTTTCGTCTAATGACATCCTCAGGAACACTGGAGTGAAAGGACAGATCAAGGCAATATATAGGTTACAAAAATAAACATACATACATACATATTCACATATATATACATATATATATATATACATATATATATATATATATAAATATACATATATATAGTAAGCATAGAAAAAAAAAAATTGTGGGAGGAGCCAACATTTATATGGTCACAGAAGACTAAAGAAATAAAAATAAATATAAATATAAATTGAGAAAAAATTAATTACAAAATAGTGCCTTAGTGATATATATGTCACAGCCTAAATAATCATAAAGAAATAAACAGGCAAATAAAAAAACCCATAAATACATATACATACATATATATATATATATACATATATATACACATATATATACATATATATATATATATAAAGACACTTTTAGCACTTTGGCCGACCTTCCATATAAATTCAAATGGCTTTTTTATGGAACAGGTCACAAAAGAATAAAGAAATAAAAATAAATATAAATATTGTAAGTGGAGTCTACCAATTCAAGCTCAAGAGGGAGGTTTTACAATCGATTTAATAGATGCTGCCAAATTGATATATATGTCACATTATTAAAAAATAAAATTGAAAGATAAATTTTAAGAGAGGCACACCAATTTATAAGGGAAAAATTACCACATAAGCATATTATCGTCACAAACGAATACAAAAGTACAAGTAAATATAAATTGGAAAACAAAATGATCCCTAGATGATATATAAAGAACAATAAAATATATATACAACATATTTACGGTATATATACGAAATATAAACGCAATATATACAGAATATATATATATATATATATATGCATAAGGAAAAAAAAAATTACCAAATTTGTTTTTATAATTATTGTCTGAGAAAACGGTAGGTCGCAAAAGAATAAAGAAATAAAAAATAAATAACTTGAAAAAATTACAAATAATACACGTACACATATATACCCGCATACCCAAATATATATATACATATACACACATATATACAAACACACACACACACACACACATATACATATATAATATATATACAAGCTTGACCTTCACGAAATGAGAAATCATCCCGCAGAACCTTTGTGAGGTTGTAAGGTAAGGTAAGGTACATACACTATACATATATATATATATATATTTAACTGCATACATACATACATACATACATATACACACATACATACATACATATAAACACATATACATACAAACACATTTAACTGCAATGACCACACACATACGCACATACACATACATACATACACATACACTCATACATCAAAAAATTGAAAAATAAATTGTAAGGGAAACAACAGACAAAAACAAATTTTTTACCAAAGATTTAACAACCTGCCCTTTTTGTTTAAATCCATTCTGAAGGAATTCAGAGCAACGGGATCAAGTTGAAACAGACCTTTACTCATGTTAAGGTTATTTGTAAGTTGAATTATAGCCGACTCAAGAATATTTCTATTAACAATGTTGCTAGAGTGAAACAAAACTGAAACATTATTCCAATCAATACAATGGGATAACTCTGACAAATGGACAAAAAGGGCACTAGACAACTGTCCCGTTCTAACGGAATATTGATGCTGTTTTACACGCGTTTGCAAATCCTTTCCCGTCTGACCTATGTAAAAGGAATCACATTGCTTACACCCAATTTTATAGATAATGCCTAAATTATTGGTAGGGCTATTTTTTACTATGATGTTTTTCACAATATTGTTATATGAAAAAACTACACTGATATCCAAAAGTTTAAGTACATTAGCAATGCCTAAGAAGCCCGGGAAAAATGGAAGTACTAAAATATTCTTTGACAAGGTGCGAGTGTTATTATTCACACGATAGAAGGTTCGTTTAGCCTTATTAAGACAAGATTCCATGAACGCAGATGGGTAACACAACTCACTTCCAATACCGTTGATATTTTCCAATTCGGCATCGATGTATTCAGGACTGGCGATCCTAAGAGCGCGGAGAAACATTGAGGAAAATATGGCCTTTTTAATAGGGGTGTCATGTCCAGAGTAAAAGTGTACGTAGGACAAATTGTTTGTTTTTTTCCGATATATACTAAACTTAAAACCCGGGCTATCCCTATGAACACGCACATCCAAAAACGGGATTGAGTTGTCTTGTTCCACTTCTAAAGTAAATTTAATGGAGGGGACTTGGTCATTTAACTGAAGGAGGAAGTCATCCAGGTCACGATTCATGGGCCAGATACACAAAATATCGTCGACGTACCGCAACCAAGGGATGCCAACCCCCAGGATTCTCGGAATGTAAGTAATTTCAAAAAACTCCATATAAATATTGGAGAGAAGGGGCGACAAAGGGTTGCCCATGGCCATCCCAAAAACTTGTTGATAATGCTCGCCATTGAAAGTGAATTTACAATCCTTGATACAAAGTTTAATAAGCTCCAAAACAGTGTGTGCAGGTAATGGTAAATCATAATTATGTAATTCTCTGGCGAGAAAGTCAAGCATATCATCAATCGGAACTTTTGTGAACAATGAACAAACGTCGAAACTGATCAATCTATCGTTGGTATTAATGCGAACATTATTCAATTTTTCAGTGAGATCCATGGAATTTTTTACGTGTGAATCAGAGACAGTTCCAAGAATGGGGGACAAAACATTAACAAGCCATTTGGAGAGTTTATAGGTAATAGAGCCCACCGAGCTAATAATAGGGCGCATAGGGTTACCCGGTTTGTGGGTTTTAATAAGACCATAAAGATAAGGCAAAGCAGGTGAAGTGGACAAAAAAAGGGGAATTTTATTTTTCAATTTTTTGATGTATGAGTGTATGTGTATGTATGTATGTGTATGTGCGTATGTGTGTGGTCATTGCAGTTAAATGTGTTTGTATGTATATGTGTTTATATGTATGTATGTATGTGTGTATATGTATGTATGTATGTATGTATGCAGTTAAATATATATATATATATATATATATGTATATGTGTATGTACCTTACCTTACCTTACAACCTCACAAAGGTTCTGCGGGATGATTTCTCATTTCGTGAAGGTCAAGCTTGTATATATATATATATGTATATGTGTGTGTGTGTGTGTGTGTTTGTATATATGTGTGTATATGTATATATATTTGGGTATGCGGGTATATATGTGTACGTGTATTATTTGTAATTTTTTCAAGTTATATTTATTTTTATTTCTTTATTCTTTTGCGACCTACCGTTTTCTCAGACAATAATTATAAAAACAAATTTGGTAATTTTTTTTTTCCCTTATGCATATATATATATATATATATATATTCTGTATATATTGCGTTTATTTTCGTATATATACCGTAAATATGTTGTATATATATTTTATTGTTCTTTATATATCATCTAGGGATCATTTTGTTTTCCAATTTATATTACTTGTACTTTTGTATTCGTTTGTGACGATAATATGCTTATGTGGTAATTTTTCCCTTATAAATTGGTGTGCCTCTCTTAAAATTTATCTTTCAATTTTTATTTTTTAATAATGTGACATATATATCAATTTGGCAGCATCTATTAAATCGATTGTAAAACCTCCCTCTTGAGCTTGAATTGGTAGACTCCACTTACAATATTATATTTATTTTTATTTCTTTATTCTTTTGTGACCTGTTCCATAAAAAAGCCATTTGAATTTATGGAAGGTCGGCCAAAGTGCTAAAAGTGTCTTTATATATATATATATATATGTATATATAGTGTTATATATGTATATATATTATATATATATGTATGTATATGTATTTATGGGTTTTTTTTTTGCCTGTTTATTTCTTTATGATTATTTAGGCTGTGACATATATATCACTAAGGCACTATTTTGTAATTAATTTTTTCTCAATTTATATTTATTTATTTTTATTTCTTTAGTCTTCTGTGACCATATAAATGTTGGCTCCTCCCACAATTTTTTTTTTTATGCTTACTATATATATGTATATATTATATAATATATATATATGTATATATATATATATATGTATATATATGTGAATATGTATGTATGTATGTTTATTTTTGTAACCTATATATTGCCTTGATCTGTCCTTTCACTCCAGTGTTCCTGAGGATGTCATTAGACGAAAGCGCTTGAGCACCCCTTTGTGTTTCTTTTCCTTCGTGGTTTTATTCATCATATATATATATATATTTTTTTTTTTCATTTTTTTTTTTTTTTTTTTACAAACCATAATTCATATTTTACAGCACCCAAGTAAGGGAATACCTGTACCAACAATTCCCTGGACCCTGGTCATTGGATAGGACGTCGAGGGCCTGTGTTATGGCCAGCTAGAAGCCCGGATCTCACGCCACTAGATTTTTATCTCTGGGGCCACTTGAAAGCGCTGGTATACGCAGAGAAAATTAGGAGTGTTGAACATTTGCGGCAGCGCATTATTGGGACATGTAACACCATTACTCCTGACATCATTCACCGTGTGCTTGCTGACTGGGTATCACGTCTGAATTTGTGTATTGAAAACAATGGTGCACATATTGAACACGTTCTGTAAATAAAAGCTTTTGTTTTGCCTTTTTCATTATTTTTCCTATGATGCCGGACTTATGGGACACCCTGTATATATACAGGGTGGGTCAAAAAAACTATTACCCTGATTTTGGACAATATAATTTTACCTTTATTAAATGTTATTTGTACAATCAATATATGTGTCCTGTATAAAATTTCATGGTCTATCTCGTGGTGAAGTTGGATTTTTGCTAACTGTAACCATTATTTTGTAATTCGCTGTTATACAGACGGGTAGAAAAACTTCCTGTTTCTATACAGTTACCTAATTGAGTCCAAGATTATGCGGAATGTGCCCTCCTCCATTATCAATGTACGCTTACGACCTTGACTTCTCCCTCATCGACGATCGACGGCAGTACCACATCAAGCATTTTTTCTGGGTAATAAGCAGCAGTGATATTGGCATTTTGATCAACAAAAACAATCTCTGACTTCTCTAACTTTGAAATAAAAATAGAAACCATGACTTTTTGAGAAAAATGTGGACGTTCCCTGCAAAGTCGATCTAGACTGATAGATTTTTTTGTCTTATCTCCCATAAACTCGGTCATTTTGTGTGTTTATTGTTGAAGCAACCGTAAAGGTCTTCGCATTGCTGAACCATATTTTCGACACTTCTCCTTCTGGGAATCGATCTAACAAAGCACGACATTTTTCATCTCTTGCTTGCTTATTTGATGCAGAGAGCTTATGAACTTCGACTCTTTTAAAACATTTAAGACCTAGATCAGTGGTTCCCAACCTGGGGTCCCCGGACCCCTGGGGGTCCGCGAAGGTAGTACTGGGGGTCCGTGAGCTTTCAATATTTCGAGAGGCTCCAATGGAAATCGTACATTTACCCACGATAAGGGCGCTCAGGCTAAAATTTCAAGTTTCCTTGCTCTTGGCTGGAATTATTAATACTTTTTTAATACGCTGTATTTTAATTGCATACTCACTTATATGTCCTTTATTTGATAGTGAAAAATGAGAAAACAAGTTAATTATTAGTTAATAAAAACAGTTTGTTTGGTAGACGGAATCTTTCAAAAACATGGGGTCCGTGGGAAAAAAATAAAAATAAAAGGGGTCCTTTGTGGTGAAAAGGTTGGGAACCACTGACCTAGATCATCTTTTACTATATGACGAACACTAGAGCGAGAAATACCAGTAGTTTTTTAAATTTCTCTAACGGACTTGTGGGTGTTGGGCCGTTCTTCTTGACTGCATATCATGGATGAAACCGTGTCAATATTTTCCTCAGTACGTGATGTTTTTGGCCTTCCACTGCCTTCTTTTCGTTTGGTTGACACTGTGATATCGATTTTCTTTACGAGATATTGAAGTCCAGGTATCGTCCATCATTTATTTGGAAACTCTTTCTTCATTCGTTTTGCACCCCAGTGTTTCTCTTTACGCAGGTTCAATATCAATGCTTCATCTTCCAAAGAGTATTTCATTATGTTATAACTTGTTCACCAACTATAGCAGAATGATGGTCTGTAATGAAAAAGGAAATAAATTAATTATTCTGTGTAAAAATTAGAAAAATTAATTATTTATGGAGAAACTGATTGTCATCTGAAAGTATCAGTTGCTGACTTTGACCGCCTTTCAATTGAACACCATATTCTGATACCTCCCTCCAGTTGTGAGCCTGTACCTTTACTTCTGGGACGTTGAATCTAGATTCAAAGCCAGCGTTTGAAAGAGTAAAAGTATGGGTACAACATATGGCCTCAGCAGTAAGATCAATATAGAGGGTGAGCCACAATATTTTTTTTCAAAAGTTGGGAAATAGTTTTTTTTTGGCCCACCCGGTATATATTGAAGATCTTTTATTTCATTATAGAAATATAGGTATTTCTTTACTATTACACCGGTCTCCGGTAGAAAGTTTTAAAAGCTGGTTTTCAATGTTTTTCAATGTGCTGAATTAAAAAATGATACTCATTTCCGTCGCAAATGATTTGTTAAAGAGTTATTGAAGCTTAAACTTTCTAACGGGAAAAGGGTAAAAAAATGGCGCTTCCACTGATTTTAATTTGAATCAGTTAGTTTTAGGTTAGGTTAGGTTAGGTTTGCTTATGTTGTTTTAGGTTCGGCCAATTTTGAAGGTGAAATTTATGTTTTTCAGCACATTGAAAAACATTGAAAACCAGCTTTTAAAACTTTCTACCGGAGCTTGGTGTAATAGTAAATATTTACTGAAATATAAGTATGTTGAACAAAGGTAGTATCTATAAATTAAATTTTATATGTTGTTAATTTTATATGTTTGCTATGTCACTAAAATAACTGTTACTGTGAAAAAACTATATAGGGCTATAGGGTTGATTGCCTGATACTCATCCGTTGGAAATTTCCAGCAGATTACAGTGGAAAGTTAACGACAAAAGCCCTACGTTTTTTCGTTAGAGAGTTATGTATGTGTAGGTCTTCAAAGGACCTCTTTATGTTTATTTGCCTTCGGTATTTGTGCTGCCTAATGGTAAAAAAAGGAATTGCCTTATCTTATTATTTCGTTGGGCCTCGCTTCTGTTCGTAGGACACGACGATGTTTTTCGATGCAGGGCCGCGGTACGATGGAGTTACACAATGAGTTGATTTGATGTAACTAATATAGGCAGTCACTACACTTAAATATCTGAAGGAATAGGCCTATCTTTTTTATAGTTATTAGGTTTTATTTTATGAGGAATTCACTCAGAACTTATAGGAAGATAAAGTACATCTTCCTTGCTTAAAGCATCGCTGTAACATAATCAGCTCAGAGTGCCGCTCATATTCTGCTGATTCTTCAAAGTTCGTTGACTCTTCGCTTGATGTAATTTTCATGAGTCAGCAATAGAAATTTTGAACACGAAATAATAAATTTTTCTTGCAGTTGGGTGGGCCCAATGCCCCCATATTGGGTTGTATGTATGTATGGCAATTATTGTCATTCCCAATAGGCTATGTCGCCAATCCCGAGGCAATTTTGTAGATATTTAATTCAATTAATTAATAATTTATATTTAATTATGAAATAAAGGTACCACATACGATACCATGTTGTAAGCGTGTATAGTTTTTCCATAGTTACGTACCTAAATTTCTGTGACTGGGTTTTCTGACTGAAGTATAAAATTTTTCTTTTTGGCAATTTTAATGTCATGAAAGGGTAAAGTGCGACTTGTTTAATATATATACAGGGTGGGCGGAAAGTAGCTCCCTATTTTGGATTGGTAAAAAAATACGTATATTATCCATTTATTTCAGAGAAATAATATGAAAAGGTAGGCATACATGGTAGGTTTTCTCTAAAATTCAATGTGGGCTCCAACTCTTTCCACCAGCTTCTGGAGCCGCCCAGGAATGGCGTCCACTGACTTTAGCAGGAACTCCGGCGGGATGGAGGACATGACTTCCGAATTCGGTCCTCCAGTTCTTCCAATGTCCTCGGTTTGGTGCGGTAGACTTCTTCCTTTACCCACCCCCAAAGAAAGAAGTCGCACGGTGTCAAGTCGGGGCTCCTGGCTGGCCATTCGCTCTTGTATATATATATATATATATATATATATATACACGTCACATCCGCATCCTCATCCGCACCTGCAGGATGCGGATGTTGCGGATGTGTACTGTTTACTACATTGCAATTTTTGAAGGACAAGTTACCCCTCATTCAGGTCAAATACCGAAACTTGTGCAGCCTTCATTTGAACTTTAATGTAACTGGAAATGTCTGTTGTGTATTTGTATAATTAATTGTTCATGCTACAATACATAACAATGTCAAGCACACGACTTTCCAAAGGGTGGTAGTTTGGGAAAATGATAATCAGTGGCGAAACTAGGTTGTTGTGGGCCCTGGTGCAAAATATTCGTACGGGCCCTAAATGAGAACCAACTCTTTGTAATCATTTATTTATTTATATAAAGTCAAACAATGACAACGGTCTTCTGAAAAGGGAATAAGCATAATAAGTAATCACTTGAATAAAACATAAACATAAACATAATCATTGTCCTCTATCTCCTCCCAAGTCTTTGATACTAGATGTGATATGAGGTAATTGCAGTACAGTAGTGCGAAGACTTATATTGTTTTATAAAGTGAATACAGTATAGTACTTTAATAGGAGAACATAGATACTAGTTATTTAAGAGTAATA